>CAKNYM010049062.1:102588-117653 GCA_932195095.1 Andricus curvator
AGAGAAGCAGCAATACCTCGACTCTGGATATTTCCGTATACAGGTGACTATATCTTACTGGGATTATACAGTGGCTTTGATGCAAATACAAGAAACTGAATTCAAAACCACAAAATATTCTCCTTTCATTGTACTTTGATGGTCAAGAAAAGCAATGCATCGACTGTGCAAATTTCCTTATACAGGTGACTATATGTTATGGAGATTATACAGTGGTTCTGAAGCCAGTTTGAGAAACTGAAGTTGAAACCAAAGAATATTCTCCTGTCATTTTACTTTGATGGTCAAGGGAAGCAGCAATGCATCGACTGTGGAAATTTCCGTATACAGGTGAATCTATCTTATGGAGATTACACAGTGGCTTTAAAGCAAATTCAAGAAACTGAAATTGAAACCATAAAATATTCTTCTTTCATTGTACTTTGATGATCAAGAGAAGCAGCAATGCATCGATTGTCGAAACTTCCGTATACAGGTGACTGTATTTATAGGCGATCATACTGTGGCTTTGAAGCAAATTCAAGAAACTGAAGTTGAAACCACAAAATATTCTTCTTTCATTGTACTTTGATGATCAAGAGAAGCAGCAATGCATCGACTGTCGAAATTTCCGTATACACGTGACTATATCTTATGGAGATCATACAGTGGCTCTGAAGCAAGTTCAAGAAACTGAAGTTGAAACCACAAAATATTCTCCTTTCATTGTACTTTGATGTTCAAGAGACGCAGCAATGCATCGATTGTGGAAATTGCCGTATACAGGTTATTATATCTTGCAGAGATTATCCAGTGGTTTTGAAGCAAATTCAATAAACTGAAGATGAAACCATAAAATAGTCTCCTTTCATTGCACTTTGGTGGTCAAGAGAAGCACAATGCCTCGACTGTGGAAATTTCCGTATACGGGTGACTATATCTTGTGGAGATTATACAGTGGCTTTGCAGCAAATTCAGAAACTGAAATTGAAACCACAAAATATTCTCCTTTCATTGTACTTTGATGATCAAGAGGAGCCGCAATGCATCGACTGTCGAAATTTCCGTATACAGGTGACCGTATTTATTAGCGATTATACTGTGGCTTTGAAGCAAATTCAAGAAACTGAAGTTGACACTACAGAATATTCTCCTTTCATTGTACTTTGATGGTCAAGAGAAGCAGCAATGCATCGACTGTGGAAATTTCCGTACACAGGTGACTATATCTTACGGAGATTATACACTGGTTATGAAGCAAATTCAAGGAACTGAAGTTCAAACCACAAAATATTCTCCTTTTATATTCTACAAGAAACATCGTTTGTTCTTCTCCAGGAAGTTAGTCTTTGAATCAATCGGCATCTTCTGGAATATAGTGTTATGCCGTTTCAGCGTACAAATGATATTATAATTGAAATCACCGTTGAAGATTTTTTGTGTAATGTGAAGTCACCTTGTGTAAAATTTATAGAATATTACATACAGAAAAATTATGCAAATTTGAAGAACAAAGCAAGAAAAACAGCTTATATTTACTAATCACATGATTGATCAATAGGGTGGTCCAAAAAAATTTTTTTTTTTTAATTTTTATGGGGACAACCCAGAAATTTCTTTGAATCCACACAAAAATGAATCCATTTTTTTCGCTTTGAAAAAAAATGATATTTAGGGGTGCCGCAAGCCCCATGAAGTTTAACATGTATTTCCCATAAGAAAAAAAGACGTTTTTGTAAATCTTATTCAGAATCCTCAATATTATCTCAATCGAGTAGACACTCAACTTTTCTCTCCTTAATTAGCCATAGAATATGAATAAAGTATCACTTTTTAAATAACAACACCATAAGTCTGTTACATAGGGTCCCAAAAAAACCCCATAAGTGAAAAAATGGGTTTTGCGAGTTTTTCGCGGTAATAATGACTTTTTTGCGGTTTTTTCAGTAAAAATTATTTTTGCACATAAAAGACCATTCCATACTGATGATCAGATGTTCACATAAATTGTTTAAACAATTTATTATTCTTTTTAGCAATTTCGTCATAGAATGGAGTTAGAAAGACGCGGTTTTTTCACAAATTTTCCATTTGCTGTCCAATTTTTAATTAGCGGGAAGTGATAGTTCATCATTGTTAACAAGAGTGATTGTTCAAACAATTTATTATTAATGTTAATAATATTCTCTTAGAAAAATGCTACAAAATTGCAGTTTAAAAAAATCACTTTTAGTCAAATTTTCAATTACGATAAGTTAAGTTATTAATTGAAGTCAAGAAAATTAATTGTTTAAACAATTTATTTTAATTAATAATAATATTATATTTGAATAATGCTACGAAAGATGCGTTTTTTTAAATTTGTGGCTTTTTCTCCAATTTTCATTTGGGGTGAAGTGATAATGAATTCAAATTAACAGAATAATTGTTTAAACAATTTATTATCATTGTTAATAATATTCTCTTTGCTTAATTGGTAGAATGTTGCGGTTTCTTCTGAAATTTTCAACTGTTTGTCTATTTTTCATAAGTCGTGACTCAATAATTAATTAGATTTAGCAAGAAGAATTGTTTAAACAAATTATTATTCTTTTTGACTGTCTTGATCTATATCAATGCCTGATAGTTGCGGTTTTACGGCAATTTTTACCTTTCTGTCCTTTTTTCACTTAGTGAGGTAATAATTAATTAAAGTTAACAAAAAATTGTTTGAACAATTTAATATTGTTTATAACTATCTTTTCTTAGATAAGTGCTAGGAAGTGGCGGTTTTTTCTAAAATCTTTCACTTTGCTTCGCCTGCCTAATTACTAACAATTATTAAATAAACATTAGAGATTTGCAATTCCAAGTTTTTCTCTTACGCTTTGCAATAAACTTCTTCTTGTAATTCAGAAAAAAACTTTTACAAGTCATTTAAAGACCTAGTCCTTCCACCTATTCCTAATTATTCTATTCTTTGTTGTTGCCTCTTGTATAGAATAGCTTTTTTTTTAAATTAATTTTTTTAAGCATTTGGAAAAGAGCAAAAATAATCCACTTAAAACAACAATACCATTCGAAAAATCATTTTTGTTGTGGTTGACTGATTATTTGTTCATAAATAAAAACGCGATGCAAAGTTAAAGATTTGAGAAAAAACCGCCACTTTCTAGCACTTTTCTAAGAAAAGATAGTCATAAGCACTATTAAATTGTTTAAAAGACTTTTTTGTGAACTTTAATTAATTACTACCTCACTAAGTGAAAAAAAGGACAGAAAGGTAAAAATTGCCGAAAAACCGCAACTATCACGCACTGATATGGAGGCAGATAGTCATAAACAATAAAAATTTGTTCAAATAATCATTTTTGCTAAATCTAATTAATTATTAAGTCACGCCTAATGAAAAATAGACAAACAGTTGAAAATTTCAGAAAAAAACCGCAACATTCTACCAATTAAGCAAAGAGAATATTATTAACAATGATAATAAATTGTTTAAACAATTATTTTGTTAACTTGAATTCATTATTACTTCACTCCAATTGAGAATTGATCAAAAAGTCAAAAATTTCAGAAACAAACTGCATCTTTCTAGTATTATTCAAATATAATATTAATAATAGTGATAACAAGTTGTTTAAACAATTAATTTTCTTGACTCTAGTTAATTATTCAACTTATCTTAATCGAAAATTTGACTAGAAGTGAATTTTTTTTTAAACTGCAATGTTGTAGCATTTTTCTAAGTGAATATTATTAACATTAATGATAAATTGTTTGAACAATCACTCCTGTTAACATTGATGAACTAGCACTTTTCTCTAATTGAAAATTGGACAACAAGTGGGAAATTTTTGAAAAAACCGCGTCTTTCTAACTCCATTCTATGAGAAAATTGCTAAAAACAATAATAAATTGTTTAAACAATTTATGTGAACATCGAATTATCAGTATGAAGTGCTTTTTATGTGCCAGAAACAATGTTCATTAAAAAACCGCCAAAAAAGCCATAATTACCACGAAAAACTCGCAAAACCCATTTTTTCACTTATGGTGTTTCTTTGGTACCCTATAAAACAGACTTATGGTGTTGATATTCGAAGAGGGATGTTTTGTTTTATTTATTTTTGTGTATATTCGAACAAATTTCTGAGTTATCTCCATAAAAATTCAAAACCAATATTTTCCAATGCATTTTTGGACCACCCTATTGATCAATGACCAACCCAAGAAGATGACTTTCCCTACCATAAACGATGAATTTTCAATCCGAATGGATGAATTTTCAACAAAACAGTTAAATTTTCAACAAAATAATTAAACTTTAAACAAAGTAGTTGAATTTTTTATCAAATAGCTGAATTGTTAACCTACGAAGATAAATTTGCAACAAAATACATGAATTTTCGACCAAATAGTTTAATTTTCAACTAACAAAAGTAAGCTTACAACCAAAAATGGAATAGATAAATTTGCAGTTAAAAAAAACTATCTTAAAAAATCAACAACCAGTTTAATTAAACGAAAAATTCAAAATTGTTTATTTTTCAAGCAAAAAATCGATTTTTCAAGAATATTTTTAGAAAAAGTAAACTGACTTTCAAACTAGAAAGAAAGAATTTCTAACAAGGAAGTTAACTATCAACCAAGAAAGGTAAATTTTCAACCAAATACTTGAATTTTCAATTTGAAAAACAAATGTTTACGACCAAAAATGAAACAATTAAATTTGCAGTTAAAAAAACTAATTGAAAAAAACGAATCATCAGCAAGTTTGATTTAAAAAAAAAAAGACGAATTTTTAACAAAATAGTTTGATCCTCAACCAAATAGATGATTTTTTAACAAACAAGATTAATTTTCTACCTAAAAAGATGCTTTTTTTAAGCAAATAGTTGAGTTTTAAAGCTTAAATTCGATTTTTTTTTCGTAAATAGTTGGCTTTTAAACCAGAAAAAAAGAGTTTTCAACAAGAAAGTTAATTTTCATTCAAGAAAGGTGAATTTTTTAACTAATAGGTTAATTTTTATCTAAAAAATATAAGTTTACAGCCAGAATTCGAACAGTTGAATTTACAGTTCAAAAACAACCAAATTGAAAAAAAATTATTAACCAGTGGAATATAACAAAAAAAGATTCTCTCAACCAAATATATGATTTTTCAACAAACTGGTTAAGCTTTGAAGCAAAAGCTCGAATGGTTTGAAAAACAGTGGAATTTTAAACCAGAAAATAAGAATTTTCAACAATAAAGATACATTTTTAAACGAATGTTAGAATTATCATCTAAAAAATATAATTTTACAACCATAAATTAAACCGTCTAATTGGCAGATAAAAAATTAATAAAAAAATCAATTATAAACCGGTTAAAATCCACGAAATACTGTGAATTTTCAACAAAATTATTGAATCCAAAAACAAAATTATGAATTTTCAACAAAAAATAGATAATTGTTCTACCCAAATAGGCGAATTTTCAACAAAATACATGAATTTTCTACCAAATTGTTAATTTTTCAAACTAAAAATATGAATTTTCTACTACTAATAATTTACATAAATGGCTAAATCCTTAACCAAATAGATTAATTTTCAGCAGAATAGTTGCATTTTAAACCAAAAAAGGATGAATCTTCAACTAAGAAGATTAATTTGCTACCAACAAAAATTGGAATAGCTCCATTTTCAGATAGAACATTATTTTTACGCCCCCCCCCCCCCCCAAAAAAAAAGAATTTCCAAATTATTGAACTTTTAAGCCAAAAAGACGCGTTTTCTACCAAATAGTTGAATATTTAACTTGAAAATACGAATTTAAAAAAAAGTCAACTTACGAGCAAATTGTTGAATTTATAACTAAAATAATGAATCTTCAACAAAAAACTGAATTTTTTATAAAGGTGTCCAACTTCAAACCGAATAGTTAATTTTAAAAAAATAATAATAATTTTCGAGGAAACATGTAATAGTTAATATTTTAAAAAAATGTTATAATTTAATATCAAAATCAGTTGATTTCAGCTAAAAAAAACAAGCTCTAAACGAAATAATTAAATTCTCAACCAGATAGTTGCTTTTTCACCAAAAAGGATAAATTTTCCACAAAGAAGAAAAATTTGTTAGCAAGAAGATTAATTTTCTATAGAAAAGATGGATTTTAAACAAAATACACAACTTTTCAAACAGAAAAGAACAGTTTTTAATTTAAAATATCAATTTTAACAAAAAAAATAAAACAATAATATTTTTATTGAAGAAAGATAATGGTAAACCAAAAAAGTAGTTTTTAGCTAATAGTTTCATTTTTGATCAAAGAGATGAAGTTTCAACAAGAACGATGAACCTTTTGAAAAAAATAAATCAAGAAAAGAGTTCAATATTCAACCATAGTTGAATTTTTAACCAAAAAGTTAACTTTTTATACAAGAAGATGAATCATCAATAAAATACATGAATTTTTAACAAAGTACTTGAATTTTTAATTAAAAAAGATAAATTTTCAAATTTTTGATAACATAGCTAAATTTTCAACCAAAGAGGTGAATCTTAAAAAAAAATGAATTTTCAACGAAGTACTTTAAGTTTCAACTAAGCAGTTGAATCTTTGAACAAAGAAGATGACATTTTAACAAAGTAGTTGCATCTTCAACAAAATAATTGAATCTTCAACCAAATAGCATAATTTTTACCCAGATGAGCTGAATTCCAAACCAAAAATATAATGGTAGACTTCTCAAAAAAAAAAAAAACCTTTTAACCGAGAAGAGTTGGATTTTCTTATTGAGTTCTATTAATTCGGTTTAAATCTAAGCGATAAAAGGAGAGAAAGGGTATCCATGCCTTTGCGTTACGTAATGATAAGAGGATTAAAGAAAGCTGTAAAAAGCTCCAGCAGCTAGGTAGAAGGAAGATCGAAATTGGCGGAAAATTATGTTAGGTAATACTTCAACAATAGGTCCAGATTGCAGTCAATGTAATTCGCGATTGTATTCGGTGAGCCATTAATTTTCAATGAGGATGAGATTTCAATAGGCGAAAGGCTCCTGCAGAAGCTAATGCAAACTCCTCAGAACTTTCGAGTGTCTTATCAAGATATTCTTCTTCGATGTTAAATAGTTATATAACTGTTCCATTCATCTCTTCATAAAATCATGGGAAGCCATACTCAATTGAAACTGTAAACTGAAATTGACTTAAGCGATAGAATCTAAAAAAAGCATTCATGCTTTTGATTCAATATTATGTTTATTATAAAAAATTAGAGAAAACTTCACACTCTCTTCCATTTTTTAGAAGGGTTCCTTTTCTCTCTGTTTTCCTGAAACATTCCCGTTTTCAAATTTAAGAATTTTAAATTAGGTTAAAATCAAATTCAAAATCCCATTTAACGTCCAATAATCAAGTAAATGTATAGAATTCGTGAAAATTAAAGAAGAATTCAACGATCAAATTTGAACAAACACCACAAAATGCTTCTACTGCAATTCCTAAAAACAAAAAAATGTATTTCTTTGCACAAAAATAAAAAAGAGGAAAGAAAAATCAGAAGGCAACCAACCAAATCCCCTGCCTTCTCTTTTTTATTTCTTTCGTCTTTTTTTTTTATTATTATCAAATCACAATATGAAAGCATGCACAATATTTACTAACGTTTCGGTGCTCACACAGCACCCTTATCAAGGCAAGAAAAATTAGAGCAGCTAGGAACAAATTATTTTGTTTTTTAATATAAAGCATTTCCATGAATTCTCTCTTCCTCTCATTACTTTCACTATGTAAAATTTCAACATTACCCCAGTCAAACTCATGGTCAATATCAAAAAACCCTCTCGTATGTCTAGCAAGAACACTCTTATAACAACGTCCTAAACGGACATCACTTTTGTGTTCCTCCACCCTAGTATTAAGAAGTCTTACAGATCTTGCAAGTGATCTTGTAAACAACACCACCCTTTTCAAATTTATCTAAAGGATCTTTACCAAAAGTTATTATTGAATCCATTTCAAATGGTATACGGAAAATAGTATGAATATTAAATTTTTTTAACATAAATTCAATAGTTTTCGAAATTTGACCAAAAAAAGGAAGAACACAAGTATGGAAAGAACTATATTCTCTCAATTCTTTCTTATTATCTGTAGATAAAATGTTACTTTGTTTGTTTTTGATTTGTTGAATTCTAATTGTGATATGTTGCTCAATCAAATTTTGTGGGTAATGATTAAGAAAGAGGATATTCCTAACAATATTCAAATTCTCTTTGTGAAATGAAATGTGGGACAAACCCAGACCTCTGTCAACTAAGTTTTTGATTACTGCAGTTTTGTTTTGAAAAGGATGAGCCGAAAAGAAATTTAAAGTTCTACCTGAATATTTACTTTTCCTATACCAGTTGGTAATAATATTACCATCCTGACCCTTAATTACTTCTCCGCCCAAAAAACTGATTCTATTATTGTTCTCTATTTCATGGGTGAACTGAAGTTTTGATTGAAAACTATTAAAAGCATCAAAAATTGCCTGTAACTTTGCTAGAGGAACACATAATAAGGTGTCATCAACATACCGAAAATAAAACGGCAAAACAAAATCTAGCTTCATGAAAGCAAAGACCTCCAAATCTTCCATAACTATTTCTGCTAAAATACCGAATTCATTAAATTTAAAATAAGTTGAGCTCATAATGAAAACTATCCCTTCAATAAAATCTTTTTGACATAATCGAGTACGTGTTTTTATATTATCCCATCTATTTAAAATTGCCTGTTTAAACAATTCAAGGGGTATACTTGGAAACATTGCAACAACATCCGAAGAAATCATTACATGGTCATCAGGAACAGTTTTTTGAATAATAATTTTTTGGAATTCCCAGCTATTTTTAATATTGTATTTGGAAGTTGTAATTGAGTCTTTGAGTATCAAATTAATGCTTTTTTCTAAAAATTTCGTGGGAGTGTTAATAGTTGAAATAATCAATCTCAAAGGATAGCCATCTTTATGAATCTTCCTCAAACCATAACATCTTGCAAGAACTGTGTCTTCGGTATTTATATCAGTCCATCTTATATCCTTTCCCAAAAGTTCTTTCCTTCTCCAATTGTCTAGAATCTTGAAAGTGTCTCTTCTTAATTGTTTCAACGGATTTTCATTGAATAATTCAAAGTTATCACGATTGGAAAGTAAATCCTCCATATCCCTAATATAATCTGATTTCTTCATACAAACAGTAATATTGCCTTTATCAGCATTCTGAAAATTATACCAGGGTTGGTTTTAAGGAAAGCTTTTGTTATCCTGAAACCTTCAGAAATTTTACGATCAATACTACTTATGTGCAAACAATTTTTATCAACAAAGCTCTTTGACAAGTGTAAAACCTTGTTTCGGAAATCCTGTTGATCTAATATTGGAATTTTGTGTATAGATCACGACATAGAGAAGAATAATAGAATCAGTTTTTTGGATGTAGAAGTAATTAATTGTCAGGATGGTAATATTATTACCAATTGGTATAGGAAAAGTACATATTCAAGTAGAATTTTAAATTTCTTTTCGGCTCATCCTTTTCGAAAGAAAATTGCAGTAATCAAAAACTTAGTTGACAGAGCTTTAGGTTTGTCCCACATTTCATTTCACAACGAGAATTTGAATATTTTTAGGAATATCCTCTTTCTTAATCATTACCCACAAAAGTTGATTGAGCAACAAATATCACAATTAGAATTCAACAAATCAAAAACAAATAAAGTAACATTTTATCTACAGATAATCAGAAAGAATTGAGAGAATATAGTTCTTTCAATACTTGTGTTCTTCCTTTTTTGGTCAAATTTCGAAAACTATTGAATTTATGTTAAAAAATTTAATATTCATACCATTTTCCGTATACCATTTAAAATGGATTCAATAATAACTTTTTGTAAAGATCCTTTAGATAAATTTGAAAAGGGTGGTGTTGTTGACAAGATCACTTGCAAGATCTGTAAGATGACTTATGTGGGACAGACTGGCAGACTTCTTAATACTAGGGTGGAGGAACACAAAAGTGATGTTCGTTTGGGACGTTGTTATAAGAGTGTTCTTGTTAGACATACGAGAGGGTTTGTTAATGTTGACCATGAGTTTGACTGGGATAATGTTGAAATTGTACACAGTTAAAGTAATGAGAGAAAGAGAGAATTCATGGAAATGCTTTATATTAAAAAACAAAATAAGTTGTTTCTATCTGCTCTAATTTTTCTTGCCTTGATAAGGGTGCTGTGTGAGCACCGAAACGTTGGTAAATATTGTGCATGCTTTCATATTGCGATTTGATAATAATGAAAATAAAAAAGACGAAAGAAATAAAAGAGAGAAGGAAGGGGATTTGGTTGGTTGCCTTCTCATTTTTCTTTCCTCTTTTTTATTTTTGTGCAAAGAAATACATTTTTTTGTTTTTAGGAATTGCAATAGGAGCATTTTTTGGTGTTTGTTCAAATTTGATCGTTGAATTCTTCTTTAATTTTCAGGAATTCTATACATTCCCGTTTTATCGTTTTTTTGTTTTTGCAAAATGTGAACTGACTAAATAGAACCTAATGAATAAATCCAGAAAATATTAGTTGAAAATTAATTTATTTTTATTGAAAAGTCTACTATTATGTTTTTGGTTTAGAGAGTGGTTTAATGTTGAATCAAGAATTTTTTCACAAATTAGTTTAACTTTAAATCAAGTAGTTAATTTTCAAAAAAAAAAGAAGAATTCACAACGAAGCATGTAATAATTAATATTTCTGCAACAAAATATTTTAATTTCGAATCAAACACAGTTGAATTTAAACAAAGAAGACGAATTTTTAACAGAATAGTTGAATCCTCAACCATAAGAGATTATTGAATTTGGAACCAAACAGTTGCATTTTTAACTAAAAAGAATGAATTTTTGAAGGAAATTAATTTTATACGAAAAAGACAAATTTTGAACAAAATATATAAATTTTCAACCAGAAAAGATCAAATTTTTCACAAAATTGTTGAATTTTAAACTAAAAAAGATCGATTTTTAATCAAAAATCGAATATTTAAATTTTCAGTGTAATTTTTTTTTTCAACCAAACATGAAACGAATTTTCAACATCATAGTTAAATTTTCAACCGAAGAGATAAATCTTGAACCAAAAAGATGAATTTGTAACAAGATACATCAATTTTCAATTATTTGATTGAATTATTGATTATCTTATTGGATTCTAACTCTTGAAAAAATTTCAAATCTTCTGAAATTAGACGAAATTTCTTAAAATTTCTAGAAATTTTCGAAATACTTTTTAATCTTTTGGAATTTGCGAAAATACTCTAAAATCTTAAAAACCCTATAAAATCCTATTGCATATATCTGAAATTAGTTATTATCCTTCAAAATCCGTGGAATTATTGAAATTTTTAAAATCTAGCGAAATTTTGATAAATACTTTAAAAACTTTCAAAACCTATAAAATCTTCAAAATCTTGAAATATTTTGAAATTGCGAATTTTGATAATTAATTAAATTAAAAAATAATTATTATATGTTATGTCAGCCAATCCAGTGAAGAAGTTGTAAAATATGGTTAAAGGCAAAAAATGGTTTTACTAGCGAGTAATTTTAGAAAATAGTTGTATTAGTGTTATTAAAAAAAAACAGTTGCATCGTCAAAAAATAACACCTGGATTTTTTTTCAAAAATAGACCTAGAAAAACTGGAAAAGGCATAGTATCTTGTAACATTGAAACATAATTAAAAAAGAAGTAGGCATTAGTTAAAGTAAGATTTTCCAGTTACATTTTTAACCAAAAAGTTTGATTTTCACCCAAAAAATATGCAATTATTTTCCTGCAAAAAATGAATTTTCAAACCAAAAAGACGTATTTTTAACAAAAAATCTACTTTTCAACAAAATTTCGACTTTCTACCAAAATACATGAATTTTTCAACAAAATACATTGATTTTCAACCAAATGGTTGAATTTTCATACCAAAAATATCAATTTTCATCAAAAAAGTTAATTTTGAACCAAACAATTGGATTTTCTGCAATTTTAAATCCAAATAGACTAATCTCCAACAAAAAAGGAAATTTGCAACCAAAAAGTTGAATATTCTAGCATTTCCGAACCAAAGAGACGAATTTTTTATAAAAGAGTTAAATTAAAAAAAACTGGTAATTTTTGAAAAAATATGGATGTTTTACCAAAATAATTAATTTTTTCAACAAAATACATAAATTTTCAACCAAATGGTTGAATTTTCATACCCGAAATATTGATTTTCATCAAAAAAGTTAATTTTCAGCCAAATGGTTGAATTTTCTTAGAAAAAGTATTGATTTTCACCAAAAAAATTAATTTTCAACCAAATGGTTTAATTTTTTTAACCATTTTATATCCAAAGAGACCAATTCTTAATAAACCAGAAAATTTTCAACCAAATAGTTGAATTTTCTAGCATTTCCAAACCAAAAAGAGGAACTTTTTACAAAAGAGTAACATTTTCAAAAAAAAAAAGGTAATTTTCAACAAAATATGGACGTTTTATCAAAATGCCTAAATTTTTCAACAAAGCACATTGATTTTTAACCAAATTGTTGCATTTTCATAGCGAAAATATTAATTTCAATCAAAAAAGTTAATTTTCAACCAAATAGTTGAATTTTCTACCATTTCAAATCCAAAAAGATTAATTTCCAACAAAAAAGACAATTTTCAACCAATAGTTGAATTTGTCAGCATTTTCAAACCAAAAAGACTTTAATTTGTACGAAAATACATGAATTTTAAACCTAATGGTTGAATTTTCCTACCGAAAATATTAATTTTCAATAAAAAAAAAAGTTTATTTTGAAATCATTAATAATAATAATTATAAACAATCCTCTCTCCACAATAAAAATAAAATAAAAAATACCCCCTCCCCCACATTACTCCCTTTCTCACCGATTGAGTCACGCTTACCCCGAAAGGTAAATGAATGAATATTATTATAATAATAGTTGAATTTCCTATCATTTTTAAACCGAACAGACAAATTTGTAAGAAAAGTGTTAAATTATCAACAAAAAAATTAATTCCCAAACAAACAGTGGATTTTTCCAGCAAAATATTTGAATTTTTCACTCTCCAAAACAAAGAAATTTGAGAGAAAATAGCTAAATTTTCAACGAAAGATGAATTTTCAACTAAAATTATAAATCTTTAGCCAAAGAATTTTAACTAAACAAAAATTAGATTTTTTTACCAAAAGAGATAAATTTTGAAACGAAAAAGCCGAATTTTGAACCAAGAAGAAAAAATAATATCCACTGGATTGTTGAATTTGCAAACCAAAATGACGAGTTTTCTACAATACAGTTGCATTTTGAACCCGAAAATATGATTTTTTTCACCAAAAAATTACTTTTTAACCGGATAAAAATACTAGAATTTTTAACAAAATGCATGAATTTTTAACTAAAATAGAAGAATTCTCAACGAAAAATATAATAGTTAATATTATTTCAATCAAAGAAGATTTTTATTTGAAATTAAACACAGTTCAATTCAACAAAAAAAGACGACTATCCAACAAAATAACTGAATCCTCAACCAAATATTATTATTAAGGCCATGTGACGAGTGGGTCACGCGACCGCATTCCTACCTTACCGACACTTTTTTTATTTGTAAACTTATCTTCACGAATAGCCACATCAAATTGAAAATTTGAGATAATAAATAAGAAGCACTAAGAAAGGTGGGTATGGTCCTAAATTTTTATAATTATGAAAAAAGTTTCTTTTGTAAATAATTTTTTTTTTTGCTTTTTTCATGATTATTAAAATTTAGGACCAGACCCACCTTTCTTAGTGCTTCTTATTTATTATCCCAAATTTTGAACTCGCTGTGGCTATTCGTGTGAAAATAAGTTCAGAAATAAAAAAAGTGTCGGTAAGGTAGGAATCCGGTCACGTGACCCACTTGTCACAAGGCCTCAATCTATCAAAACAATTTAATTTTGTACAAAAATAAATTAGATTTTTTTTTTGAAAAGAGATATATTTTGAAACGAAAATGTCGAATTTTGGAACAAGAAAGAAAACAGTTTCCATGGAATTGTTGCATTTTCAAGCCAAGAAGACGAATTTTCTACAAAACAGATGTATTTTCAAATGGAAAATATGAATTTTTAACTTTTTTCTCAATGGGAGATTATATTAAAAAAAAAAAAGTAAGTTCAAAATAACTAAAATTAAAGTTCAAAGTTTTTGCGCCTGTAAAAGGCAACACGCTAGCCATTGTGTATGCCGGGCTGCAGTCACCTGGTCGCGTTTCGGGTCGCATAAACTTTATAAGTATATAGCGTATCTTCGTCGCTTAGAGTAATATAATTATAATATAATATAATACAATAATAACAAGTAAATAATAATATGTAAGGATAATTTTTCGAAAATATGTCATGTAATAACCTCCTTTGTACTTGCGAGAAAGTTATCTTTTCATATAATAAAAATCTATGTAAAATAATAAATTAATAACAATAAATTGTAAAAGTAGATATTTATCAAATATTTCTAAAATCTTTGTGCAAAATTTGGTAAGTTTGTTTAAAATGTTATTTTATATGGCTCTTGGGCAGAAGGTCTAACCTCAACATTCAATTTTCAAAATAAACGCACCCAAGTTCTTCAGAAAGATGTTAGAAATATTTGATAAATACATTTTTTCTATTTATTATTAGTTATCAATATATTCTTCATTGTGTCAAAATCGTCTCCAATGATAGGTCAAAATCAATAAAATTCGTCCAATTTCAATTTAAAATTTGTCGAAACGTTTCGGCTGCTGTGTCAGCCCTCATCAGTCAAAATATTTATTGCTGATATTGTGATGGTGAAAATATGAAAACAATTCATACATTTGTAATCTCACTTAAAAAATAAAGAAAAAATTTTTTAAAAATTATATCAAACACTTCAAAATGTTTAAAACAAAAACAAAACTTGAATTCTCATGAAGACTCATGAGTCTGACGATGTCATCCGTCAACGACTCATTAAGGGCCCTGGAAATCGAGTGTAAATCGTAGAAAATGGATTCA
>CAKNYM010049062.1:118053-147272 GCA_932195095.1 Andricus curvator
AATCCATTTTCTACGATTTACACTCGATTTCCAGGGCCCTTAATGGTTTCTGTCCTTCGTTCATAATTCAAGTTTTGTTTTTGTTTTAAACATTTTGAAGTGTTTGATATAATTTTTAAAAAAAATTTTCTTTATTTTTTAAGTGAGATTACAAATGTATGAATTGTTTTAATATTTTCACCATCACAATATCAGCAATAAATATTTTGACTGATGAGGGCTGACACAGCAGCCGAAACGTTTCGACAAATTTTAAATTGAAATTGGACGAATTTTATTGATTTTGACCTATCATTGGAGACTATTTTGACACATATCTACAAGGTCGTGACTTATTATCAGCAATGAATTCTTCATTGTATTATAATTTATTTGATTCTAAACGACAAAGACACGCTACTTGCATTTTCTATGCGACTCGAAACTATACTGAGTGACTGCATCCCGGCATACACACTGCCAGCGCGTTGCATTTTACAGGCACAAGAAAAAATCAAATTCCAATTTAAAAAAAAAACAAGAACATTTTTCAAAAAAATCTCAATGTTCCGACCTGTATAATTGCCTCCAGATTATGTGGTTAAAATATCACAATAAAAAATGCATTCTTGTAGACTTATTATTGATCTGGCGAAAACCCGAGTCATTCTAAGACCCTTAAGGTTTAGACGCCAAACTTGTAAAGTTATAATTAAATTGAAAACAAGATCCCCGATGTAATTATAAGGAAAAATGTGAGGGGTCGACCCCTCTGATTTTTCGTGTACCAGGAATATATTCGCTAAAGAATATTCAGGAGTATACAGAATATATCGGAATATTTGGAAATACAAAGAATATGAAGAATATGTAGTTATATGAGGCAATATGTAGGAATGTGGGGGAATATGTAAGAATATGAGTGAATATGTAGGAATATGAGGGAATATGACACAATATGTAGGAATATGAAGGAATATTTAAGAATATGAGAAAATATTTCGGAATATATTCAAATTATGTATATTAAAATACATAACACTCACCCATTTCCTCAAAACACTACAATTTTTGTTTTATTCGCCTTAATTTTGAGGCCCATGTTCTTCATGCTAATATTCAGTTTACTCAACATTTTTTGCAAATCTTCGATTGACTCTGCTATACCAACCTTATCACCTGCAAACGCTAACCCACGTACCCTTACTGTCTCGAGATCCCCAAATAATCATGAATTCACGAAATAATAATAAATGAATAAACAAATAAATAAGGGTTCATCCATAACTCACGTGGGGTGTTTTTCCGAAATTTTCACCCCCCCCCCCTCCAACCCCTATGTAAGATGTATACCATTAAGCCATTTCCCTTTCGGGGTAGGCGTGACACTACCCGATTCGGGTAGTGTTTCTAGGTTGATAACTTGTAGTAAATAACTACAAGTGTGGGCTCACCACACCCACGATGTGCAATAAAAAAAAATAAAAATAAAATAATAAAAATAATAACAATAAACATAATAAAATAATAACAATAAAAAAAGATACCGTGAGACATATAAAATATAAATTCTGTTAATCAAATAAACGTAGAAGCTTGATGACATCAGTTTGAGAAAATTAAATTAAAATACTTATGGTGCGTTTTAACGGAGCTAAAATTTTAGAGTTCAAAAAATTATTTTTAAACAATTACAACTCTTGCCGACTTTGTTCTTTGCCTAAAAATTTGTTTATACTCCAAGCTAATTTTCCGAACCGAAACCCAAGAAAAAATGTTTATTTAATTTGAACAAAAATAATTATTCACTTTTATTTCGACTTTTTGTCTGTAAAATAAACTTGAAAAATGACAAAAATTTAGAGGATGAAGCGAATTTGATCAGAGTTTTATTTTAACACAACTGCTATATTATGTTTTTAGTAATGATGCGCTTTTTGTGCCGCACTCTTCACCGCATGCTATATGCCGACATTTTTCCCTAAGTACCTGACCAGCATGATAGACGCACGCTGTGCTGCATATCATGCAGACCGTGTGAGGGCACTATGCGGGATTACTTATTACCCTCAGAACGTGCTGTCACTGTGCTTGCATTGTGGCCGACACATCGTGCTTGCACGCCATGCGCCCATGTGCGTCCGCATGCATTGTTATCTGGGTAGGAACACTTTGGTACATGTGGGAATATGTAGGAATATAAGGGAATATCAAGAATATCTGGGAATATTGAAAGAATATATGGGAATATTTAGTGAGTGTACCAGGAATATCAGAGTGGTCGACCCCTCGGAAAAATGTAAAACTCATTTTTTGACGTACATCGCGAGGGATTTTTTTTTCTCTTCTAAAATTGATCCCATTGGGGCAGCAATGTCTCCAGTGTACGTGCCTGTACATTCTTCCAAGAAAAGTAGTCAAATAAGTTACTAAAGTAAATTAAACTCCTCTAGGAGACGGACATCGTCAGAATATTAATGAAACTTGGCTAAGCGTAATTCAGCAGAAAAGTCCAATATTTTCACGGCCATTTTTCCCATCGGCTGACAAATCTCTATTTAATTGCGCTCCCCGGAAAATACATGTGCTTTCCCACTTCTTTTATATTCCGATGTCGAGCTTTTATCGGAGATACAAAAGATTCACGTACTTTTCTACTACACTTGAAATTTTCACAAAATATGGGTATTTCTTGTACTCTCTAAATCTGAATTAGTAGAAAACTACTAATTGGCAGTACTTTTCTACTAATTAAAATAGTGCCGATTCGTTTACTGGTAATTTGTAAGAATCTACTAATTCAATGAGCGAGAGTCACTGACTAAATGAATCAGTAACTATATCTACTAAAGGAATTGGTAATGCTACTACTAAACGAATTGGTAAATGTATTGCTGGTTACTATTTCAAAGGGTGGTTTCGGGTAAATTTAAAAACTGTTTTTTCAACGAAGCGAATTTTTATTGAAATATATTAATAAATTATTAAAGTCGGATTAGGTCCGATTAAAAAACAAGTTAGTTCAATCCGAACTGAAAACATGTTATAGTAATAATTAAAACTAGAATATTAATAATCTTAGAAGGCTTTACAAGAAAAAACAACTGCGAAGTCGTAACTGTTTTTCTTTTAGCTAGATAAAACTATTAAAATATAATGCGATAAACGAAAGATACGCATATAAATATCAAGCTTTAAAACTTATGCAAAATTTGTATGACATACTTTTAATTAGTATATCATGGTAAATTACCATTACAGTATAGCTAAATGAAGAAATCATACCTGAAAAAACATTCCCTGACAATTCCAAGTTCTATCCAGATATCTCATTTTTTTTTTAAATCGACTCGGAATAAGTCCACAGTTTCGCGACTTCATATAAATTTTGTTTTCAGTTTCCGAAGATTTAATTGATATTTTTAATTTAGAAATCTTTAAAAAATTATATTACAAGATATTCTTAAGTATATTGGCACCATTAAATAATTAAATAATTAAATAATACTAAAAGCATAATTAATCATTTCTTGAATTTGTCTCTAAAGTCTATGAATTTGAACAATAATTCAAACAAATTTTTACTTGATAGTTGATAGTTGAATTTTGAACTAAAAAAGATCAGTTTTCGACCAAAAATTCATTGGTTGAATTTCAACTTAACAAATTAATTTTCCAGAAAAAAAATGTTTGAACTAAAATGATGAATCGTTTACTGAAATAGATGAATTTTTAACAAAAGAGTAACTTTTAACCAAGTAGTTTTTATCTTTAATCAAAAAAACAAAGTTTCAACCAAATAGTAGAATTTTCAGTTTAAAAAATTAATTTACCAGAAAACAAACAAACAAATTTTCAGCCAAAATGATGAATTTTCAACTAAACTGATGGACCATTGACTGGAATAGTTGAATTTTCAAATAAAAATGATAATTTTTCAACCTAAAATTGAATGGTTAATTTCAAATTATGTATCATGTTACTCAGTTATTGAAGTTGTATTCCAAAAAAGATGAATTCTGAACGAAAAATGTAGTAGTTGATATTAAAAAAAATAATTAATTTTTAATCAGAAACAGTTGAATTCGATAAAAAAAACTACTTTTCAACATGAGTTGACTTTGTAACTGAAAAAGATTTTTCAGTCAAGGGAGAGAAAAAATTTCAACCAAGCTGTTGAATTTTCTGTTGGTGCGAATAACAAAGTTGTTTTAAATGAGACTATTATTCAACTTTTACCCTGTTTGCATCAACATTTTTAAGGCAGCACTTAAAAAGTTAGAATTTCCCGACCGAGTTCTCCGAGGCTAGAGGCCTACTTTATTAATTTGATCTTTATTATGAAAAATTCAAAAACCGTTTTGACTCAGAAAAAACTTATGGTACTAAGATAACAATCAGTCATATCATTCATATAAATCGAATATGTAATAATAATTTACATTCGAACATTTGGACAACTCCAGTGCGCTTTTGAAGTTTAGCTTTTTGACTCACTTGCAAATTTTAGAAAAAAAAATGAATAAGTGAATATTTGCTTTTCAGACACGCTTTCCACGTCAGAAATATCAATCTTGGCAGCCATCTAATCGATTTTAATGAAACTCAGTAGTGCTTTATGGGTAATGTTTTTTGGCCAGAGGATTTTTAAAAATTTTGAAAATTCTGGGAATGACGCCATTTTGAAATTTGAGGTCGACTTTTTTTAAAATTGTAATATTTCCGACACTTTTTTTCGGATTTTGATGAAACTTACAGGCATTTTGCAAAACAAGATGCTGTTTTATATAAAATATGTAAGAAAAAAAAATTCCGAAATTTTCACCAAAAAAAAACTCAAAAAAATTTTTTGATTCCATTTTTGATGGATTTCGCTATTTTTGATTTTTGATTTATTCCTAAAATAATATTCCTTGTTTTTTTATCTTTCATTTTGAAAAAAAAACTTGATGGACACTCATCTGGTTCGCGAGTTATTATTATTTAAAGAGCGGCATTCCAGTCGAATGCTTGTGCCGCGCAGCAGCTAGGCGGGCAGTGCAGGCATTCTCATTACACAATGCAACGCTGCAGTTGATAAAGAAATGATTGGTACTAGCAGACGCTGATGTACAATTCTACTATTCTTTTTGGACACTATTGTTGTTGAGAGAGTTGATTACGATATTCCTCATTCAGCATTAATAGAGTTACATGTACTGTGCAAAAATAGTTTCTCTAAGCTTTTAATAAGTGTCTGTGAAAAAAATTGACTACTTAATAATCAGATTACCACGGCTTCCTTGTTATATAATTGTGCCATCAGCGCCATGCCAAAAGTAAAATTCATTTTTTGTGCCACAAGTGAATATGAGAACCATGCAAAATTCCATAGCGATCGTTTTTTGAAAGCTCAGAGAATTGATGGTACGAGAGAATTTCATTTCTTCATACCGATCAACAACCATCAAATCCGTTGCAAAATATATTCTACTGCTCCTGGCATACATTCAAAATATGTCAGACACAAAAATCTGCTTCTAAACAAAAATATTCTAAGTGGGAAAGAAAAATAATGTATTAAACAGGAATGCCCGAGACTGCAGCGTTGCCACGGTGCATTGTGTAATGAGAATGCCTAGACTGCCCGCCTAGCTGCTGCGCGGCACAAGCATTCGACTGGAATGCCGCTCTTTATATATTAATATCTCGAGAACCAGATGAGTGCCCATCAAGTTTTTTTTTTGAAATAAAAGATAAAAGAACAAGGAATATTATTTTGGAGAAAAATAAAAAATAGCAAAATCCGTCAAAAATCGAATAAAAAATTTTTTTTGAGTTTTTTTTTGTGAAAATTTTGAAATTTTTTTTCTTTTATATTTTATATAAAAGAACCTCTTGTTTTACAGAATGTCTATAAGTTTCATAAAAATCCGAAAAAAAGTTTCGGAAATATTACAATTTAAAAAAAAGTCGACCTCAAATTTCAAAATGGCGTCACTTCCAGAATTTTCAAAATTTTTCAAAATCCTTTGGCCAAAAAATATGACCCATAAAGTACTACAACAACACTGAGTTTCATTAAAATCGATGAGATGGCTGCCAAGATTGATATTTCTGACGTGGAAAGTATTCCTCCAAGGTCTTGCATTTTTCTGAAAATAAATTTTAGTTAACCTAACTTTTTTCAACGACACTTTCCCAGTTCCCTTTGAAATATTCACCTAAATACTAATATGAAACAAAAACTTACTTAAATTTTGCGAACGATTTTGGAACGAATATTTTAATTTCCGAGACCGCTGTTATTCTATCTAATTTCACAAGTTCACATTTTGGCCGCATTGAAAAAATAGATGGTGTATTGAGAAAATATTAACTTTTCTTAATTAAAACATAAAGACCAGCTGAATGTATTTAAAAAATTATTAAATTATGTTACCTTAGCAATTCATTGCTACTCATTGAATTAGTAAGTTAATAAAATTTCGACTAATTCACATTTAGAGAGTAAAATGGACAGTTAAGAATTCATCTTTTTTGGATACAAATTTTATTATTTGGTTCAAAATTCAATTACTTTGTTGGAAATTCAACAATTTTGCCTAAAGCTCAAACTTTTTGATTGAAACTTCAACTATCTTTTGTTTAGATTTGCCTTTTTTGCTTGAAAATTCAACAGTTTTATTGACATTTTTTTTCTTTCTTGACTCAAAAAATGTTTTTTGTTGAAAATTCACCTCTTTCTGTAAACCCTCTTTTGGTTAAAAATACAACCGTTTTGTAGAAAATTTGTATTTCGGCTCGAAAATTCAATAGTTTGGTCGAGAATTTACGTATTTTGTTGAAAATTCATATTCTTTTTTTTCGTTCAAGATTTACAATTTTAGTTGAAAATTCTTTTTTTTTCTAAAAAATTAATTTTTTAACTGGAAATTGAATTATTTTGTTGATCATTCAACTGATGAATCAAACATTAACTTTTTTGTTGAAAGTTCATATTGTGGGGTTGAAAATTCAACTGTTTCGTAGAAAATTGTTTGTTTTTTTCTTGAAAATTAATTTTTTGTTATACTTTAAGGACGTCATTTGTGGTTAAAAATTTAATTTTTTTAGTTTAAAAATTCCACTATTTAGTTAAAATTCTTCAGAAACTAGCATCACATCAATTATTCAAACTATTTAGTTGGAAATTTATGTAATTTGTTGAGAATTATCTTTTTCGTGGAGAAGTAATCTTGGTTGTAATTCCAATTATTTGATTCAAAATTCATGTATTTTGTTTACAAAATCGTCTTTTTTGGTAGAAAATTAATCTTTCATGTTGAAAATTCGTTTTCCTTTGAAAGAAATTTAATTTTTTTAACTGAAAATTGAACTATTTTATTAAGCATTCAACTGACTAGTTGAAAATTATCTTTTCTGTTGAAGATTCATATTGTGGTGTTGAAAGTTCGCCTGGTTTGTAGAAAATTCGTCTTTTTTGCTTGAAAATTCAAAATTTTTTTAGAAAATTGCACAATTTGGTACAAATTTCAACTATTTTGTAAAAAAAAATTTTCTTGAAAATTAATTTCTTTTAATTTAACTACATTTCTGGTTAAAATTTTTTTTTTTTTTTTTGAAAATTCCAAGATTTAGTTCAAATTCTATAGGAACTAGCATCACATCAATTGTCCAAACTATTTAGTTGACAATTTATGTAATTTGTTGTAAACTGTTCTTTTTCGTAGAGAAGAAATCTTGGTTGAAAATTCAACTATTTGGTTCAAAATTATGTATTTTGTTTACAAAATCCTCGTTTTTGGTAGAAAATTAATAATCTGTGTTAAAAAATTGGATTTCTCTTTGATAAAATTTAATTTTTCAAACTGAAAATTGAACCATTTTGTTGAAAACTTAACTGATTATTTGAAAATTAACTAAAAAAAACTACTCTCACCTGCTAAAAAAAGTTTGTGGTTGATTAACTTTTTGAAAGGAACTTTTGATATTAAGAACAAGAAAAAATCTATGTAAACTCACTTTTAATGAAAATTTAAAAAGGCGCTTTCTTTTAAAAAAATCGATTCGCAATTTCATGTGAAAAATCCGATGAATGAATAATAATCCTTAGTTTCCCTAAGCACCCATTCTTCAGGTTTTCACTCTTTGCATCCCATAAGCCTCTGTCTGATTTTAAATTCTAAAGAAAGCATTTTAAAGTTCCTGGAGTGACAGTCGCATGCACTGGGTGTTCCAATAGATAAAATTTCCACTAAAAGGGGAAAATTTATAGCTAAAACTAGATCTTCTGATTTTCAAACAAAATCTTTTATTTTGTTGAAAAATCGAAATTCCGTACGTTTATCACTTAAAATTGGAGATGACTGAAATATCCCGAAAAATAAAATTCCCGACACTATGAAATTCCCGAATAATAAAATTCCCGAGTTCTGAAATTCCCGAATCAGAAAACTTCCGAATTATAAAATTCTCGAATAATAAAAGTTCGGAACAGTTTTTAATATGACCGAATTGGAAAATTCCCGAATTATTCAATTTCCGAAAAATAAAATTCCCGAATTGGAAAATTCGTGAATAATAAAAGTTCCGAACAAATTATAATATGAGCGAAGTCTAAAATTACCAAATAATGAAATTCATGAACAATAAAATTTCCGAATAATAATATTCTTCAATTGTAAAATTCTTGAATAATAAAATTCCCGAATAATAAAATTCTCGAAAAATAAAATTACCAAATAATAAAATTCCCGAATAATAAAAGTTCGGAACAGTTTTTAATATCACCGAATTGGAATATTACCGAATTCGAAAATTCCAGAATTATGTAATTTCCGAATAATAAAATTCCCGAATTGGAAAATTCCTGAATAATAAAAGTTACGAATAATTTATAATATGAGCGAATTCTAAAATTACCGAATAATGAAATTCATGAACAATAAAATTTCCGAATAATGATATTCTTGAATTGTAAAATTCTTGAATAATAAAATTCCCGAATCAGAAAACTTCCGAATTATAAAATTCCTGAATAATAAAAGTTCGGAACAGGTTTTAATATTACCGAATTCGAAAGTTCCCGAATTATGTAATTTCCAAATAATAAAATTCCCGAATTAGAAAATTCTTGAATAATAAAAGTTCCGAACAATTTATAATATGAGCGAATTCTAGAATTACCGAATAATGAAATTCATGAACAATAAAATTCTCGAATGATAAAATTCACGAATTATGAAATTCCGGAAAAATAAAATTCCCGAATCAGAAAATTTCCGAATGATAAATTTGCCGAATAATGAAATTCCTGAATAATAAAAGTTCCGAAAATTTTATAATAGGACCGAATAGTAAAATTCCCGGATAATGAAATTCCTGAATAATAAAATTCCTGAATTATGAAATTCCCGAATTGGACAATTCCCGAATAATAAAATTGTCCAATTGGAAAATTCCCGAATAATAAAATTCCCGAATCAGAAAACTCCCGAATTATAAAATTCCCGAATTGGAAAATTCCTGAATAATAATAGTTCCGAGCAATTTATAATATGAGCGAATTCTAAAATTACCGAATAATGAAATTCATAAACAATACAATTTTCGAATAATAATAGTCTTGAATCGAAAAATTCCCGAATAATAAAATTCGCGAGTTCTGAAATTCCGGACAAATTAAATTCCCGAATCAGAAGACTTCCGAATTATGAAATTCCCGAATAATAAAAGTTCGGAACAGGTTTTAATATTACCGAATTCGAAAGTTCCGGAATTACGTAATTTCCGAATAATAAAATTCCCGAATTGGAAAATTCCTGAATAATAAAAGTTCCGAACAATTTATAATATGAGCGAATTCTAAAATTACCGAATAATGAAATTCATGAACAATAAAATTTTCGAATAATAATATTCTTGAATCGAAAAATTCCCGAATAATAAAATTCCCGAGTCCTGAAATTCCGGAAAAATAAAATTCCCGAATCAGAAAACTTCCAAATTATAAAATTCCCAAATAATAAAAGTTCGGAACGGGTTTTAATATTACCGAATTCGAAGATTCCCGAATTATGTAATTTCCGAATAATAAAATTCCCGAATTGCAAAATGCCCGAATGATAAAAGTTCCGAACATTTCATAATATTTCCGAATTGGAAAATTCCCAAATGATAAAATTCCCGAATTGGACTATTCCCGAATAATAAAATTCTCGAATTGGAAAATTCTTGAATAATAAAATTCCTGAGCAATAAAATTACCAAATAATAAAATTTCCGAGTTTTGAAATTACCGAAATATAAGATTCCCGAATAATAAAAGTTCGGAATAGTTTTTAATATTAACGAATTGGAACATTCCCGAATTATGAAATTCTCGAAAAATAAAATTCCCGAATCAGAAAATTTCTGAAATATGAATTTCCCGAATAATAAAATTCCTGAATAATAAAAAAAGTTCCGCAAAATTTATAATAGGACCGAATTGTAAAATTCCCGAATAATGAAATTCGTGAATAATAAAATTTCCGAATTATAAAAATTCCCGAATCGAAAAATCTCCGAATAATAAAATTCCCGCATTATGAAATTCCCGAAGCATAAAATTCCCGAATTGGACAAATCCCGAATAATAAAATTCTCGAATTGGAAAATTCCCGAATAATAAAAGTTCCGAACAGTTTATGATATCACCAAATTGGAAAATTCCCGAATAATAAAATTCTTGAATAATAAAATTTCTGAATAATAAAATTCCCGAATCGAAGGATTCCCGAATAATAAAAATTCCGAATTTGAAAATTTCCGAATAATAAACGTTCCGAACAGTTCATAATATTTCCGAATTGAAAAATTCCCGAATAATAAAATTTCCGAATTATGAAATTCCCGAAACATAAAATTCTCGATTCGGAAAAGTCCCGATTAATAAAAGTTCCGAACAGTTTATAATATTCACGAAATGAAAAATTCCCGGAGATTAAAATTTCTGAACAGTTTATAATATTGCCGAATTTAAAAATTCCCGACAGAAAATTGCCGAATTGGAAAATTCCCGAATAATCCAATTCTCGAATTGGAAAATTCTCGTTTTGTAAAAGTTCCAAACAGCTTATAAAATTTCCGAACAGTTTATAATATAACAGAATTAGAAAATTCCCGACAAAAAATTGCCGAATTATAAAATATCCGAACTAGAAAATTCCCAAATTTAAACAATTAAACTTGTTTTATATAAATATCATTCATTTATTAAAAATACAATAAACAAATATTTAAAGAAATCATTTTTAATGTTTAAAGTTAAAAAATTATTGTTTGAATTGAAAGTAAGAATAATTAAAAAAATATATTTCGGGATGAAAATTTTTTCAGTTACTGATGTTTTCAATTCAAATAATAATTTTAGAAACTTTAAGCATGTAATTTTTTGTCTATATCAGTATTTGTCTTTTGTATTTTTCATCAAGAAATAATATCTATAAAAAAATTGTAATTGTTTACATTCGTGAATTTTTTTGTCTTTTCTAGAATTTTTCTAGTTTAGGTAATATTATAAACTGTTCAGAAATTTTCCAGTTCGCGAATTCTATTGTTCGGAAATTTTATTATTCGGGAATTTTATTATTCAGGAATTTTCTAATTCGGGAAAATCAGAGTATCGGGAATTTTATTTTTCTGGATTTTTTAGTCGTCGCTAAAATTGTTCACTATTAGACGTTTCATAGTTCAAAATTTTCAAGTTTTTACAAATTTGATAATCTATTATTCATGGTTTTTTTAGAAGTCTGATTTCTTAAATGGAAATTTTCTTTTTATTTCGAAAAATGTCAAACGTTTTAGATTGAAATATTGCTTCATTTTTTAATTTTCCAACTTCAAAAGTTCCATATTAAAGCCTTTGAAATTCTAATATTTCAATCTTATAAGTAGATGATCAGAGCTGTTTTTCTTTTTAATTAATAAAAATAAAATTCAGTTAATATTTAACTGGTGCAAATGCAATTCTCAGCAGTTGAAAATTCATTTTCAATTTTCATAAATTATCAGCGATTGAAAATTCAATTTTCAGTTTTCTTTAATTTTTAATTATCTTCAATTGTCAATAGTTAAAAATTCCATTTTCAATTTTCTTCAATTGTGAAAAGTTGAAAATTAAATTCTCAACTGTTGAAATCTTACCGTTTAAAATTAAAATTATTTTAAGTTTTCTTCAATTTGCAGCAATTGAAAATTAACTTGTCAATTTTCTTCAGTTTTTAACGGTTGAAAATTTACCTATTCAAAGTTCAATTTTTTTTTATTTTCAACTGTTAAAAATGAAAAAAAGTTAAAAAAAATGAAAATTGAATTTTTAGCATTACAATTTTCCACTTTTGAAAATAATTGAAAATGAATTTTTCACTGTTGGAAGTTAGATTTTCAATTTGCAGCATTTGAATATTCACTGTTAAAAATTTAATTTTCTTTACTTTCCACAGTTAAAGTTTCAATTTTCAGTTTTTTCCAAGTTTCTTCAATTAAAAAAAAATCGAAAATTGAAGAAAATTGAAAATTGAGGAGAATTTGAGAAAACTTTAAACTGAATTTTCAACAATTGAATATGCGGTGTTCCAAATTGAAGTTACAACTTTTATTGAATATTCACCGTTGAAAATTTTAATTTTCAGTTTTCAACAATTAAATATTCATTGTTGAAAATCAAAGAATAAAGCAGATTTTGTATTAAATAAATAAACATTTCGATGAATAAAAAATAATTTTGAAAAAAGTAGGTTTTTTCGAAAAAGGGTCGCCATTGGCAAATAATGTTCTGAAAAATTAATGATCTTCCAATGGAATCCTATTCAAAAATTTATGAAATCGAAAATGTCCTCAAAGTGTTTAAAATGAAAATTTTGAGATTAGACAATTTCAAAATAAAGCAATCTTTAAATCTAGAACGTTGAACATTTTTCTTAATAAAAAAAAATAATTTTTTCCTCGGCGTATTTTCAAAGGTCTTTATATATTTTGGAGAACACCCCGTGTATTAAACCGTCAGTGACCGAAATGAATAAATGCATAGAAAAATTTACATTTTCTCTTCCTACCTTCCTCGTCTCTACAAATCCCGGTGTATACATAGCTACTAAAAGAGTACCCACATGCACAAAAGTTGGAAAAACCTGTAGCAAAATTTCTAAATTAGAATTTGTAAACTAAAGAGCATTTGTTTAAAAATTTTTAAATTTACTGTAAATAAAATCATGAGACTGAAGTTTGATTCAAATTTTAAGATTTAATAATAATTCAAGGCAAAAGAGACAGTTTGCATAAAAGATATTCTAGCAGTATCAAAATTGGGGTAATTTAAGGAAATCATTTTCCATTCAAAAAACAAAAAAATTCAAAATCAGATCTGATTTAGGGATCCCCTATTTACGTTTTGTGTTTTTATTTATTTTTTGCCATTTTTATATCATATCCTATCCTACCCTATAAAAAATATGAAATATAAAGAAAATGAAGAAAATGTTGTTATTTAGATCCCTATGATGGAAGCTTTTCTTCAAGTCTGATTTTCTCATTAAGTTGATACAAAATGAGGAAAGAATGAGAAAAATTTTGTTACTGACGTGTGAAGAGAAGTTATTAGAAGGTCACCTTCTTTACTTCTCCATCCATCACTTCCCCTGCTACCCCTCTCATCGATTTTCCTACTTCGCCTCTCTTAAATTCCCTACTTCTCCTCCATTCACTTCCCCTGCTTCACCTTCCAACTTTTTCTGCACCATCTACCCCCTTCCACTCCAAATGCTACCCCTCTCTCACTACCCTTAATCACCATCACTTCCCCTTATTTCCATCCATGCACTACCCATACTTTCACTCTCTCACTTTTTCTACCTTCTGTACCCTAACCCCACTTCATCTACCTCACCCACGGCCTTCTCTCACTTTTCGTAATACTCCTTAATTACTTTATTCACTCTTCCATCCCTTGCTTCACCTTCCCTTCTTCTTCTACACCATCTACATCCTCTCACTCCAAATATTATCCCTCCCTCACTTATTCTACTCACTATTACTTCCCCTACTTCCCATTCATGCACTCCAATACTTTCACTCTCCTGCTTTGTTTACCTTCTGTACCCTAAGCCCACCTTCTCTACATCATCTATCACCTTTCCTCACTTTTCGCAAAACTCCTTCATTACTTTATGCACTCTTTCGCGCTCCTACTTCGCCGTCCTGCACTGCCATACTTTCTCTTCCTAACTTCCTTGACTCATTATAACTTCCTTTACTTTGCATCACCTCACTTCACCTCACAACCTCTACTTCCTATCCATGCACTATCCATAATTCTTTTCTTTCACTTTTGGACACTCTATACTCCAGCCCCACTTCCTCTACCGAATCGACCATATCTTCTCACTTCTCATGATTCCCCTTAATCACTTTATCCAGTCCCCCCTACTTCGCCTCCCCTGACTACCCAACCTTCCCCTACCTTGCTTCGCCCACTCACAATGACTTCCCCTACTTCTCCTCTTCAAATTTTTTTACCACCTTTACCACTTCCCGTTGTTCTGCTTCCCAACTTTCCCCACCATCATCACTTCTCATAGTTCATCTTTCCTCACTTTTCCTCTTCTCAGTTCTCCCTTCACATCTCCTACTTTTCCTTTATTAACTGTTTCTACTTCCTCTTCCCACTTCATCTACCACCTCTCCTCAATTTCTCACACCTCCTACTTCAGTTCCATATACTTCCCCTACTTTCCCTCCCTAGTTGACCTCTCCCATTCATTTTACCGCCTACATCCCTATCATCACGTCGCCTCCTCTCCCCCTAGCGGACGGGATAAGGTTGGTTAGTTAGGCTGGAGGACAAGTCGGTTAGAATACGGGGTAATCTCATTCAAAGTATGTGGTGAAGTCTTTCAATGTACGAGATGAATTCGGCTAAGGTCCTGGGTGGATTCGCCTAGCGTACGCGGTAAAGTTTGGTAGGATAAGGGGTAAAGTCTGTAACGGTACAGGGTAAATTCACCTAATGTTCGGTCTATAGTCGACCACGGTACCGGGTAAAGTTGGATAGGGTACCGGGTAAAGTTGGATAGGGTACGGGGTAAAGTCTGTTAGGGTACGAGGTAAATTCGTCTAAGTTCCCGGGTAGAGTCGGTTAGAGTACGGAGTAAAAGTAAGGTACGGGGTAAAGTCTGTTAGGGTACGTGGTACATTCTTTGAAGGTCCATGTAAAAGTCAGCTAGGGTACAGGGTAAATTCGGTCAATTTTCGGGTTAAATTCGTCTAGGGTACGGGGTAAATTTCGTGACGATACGGGTTAAAGTCTATTAGGATACGATGTAAATTCGGCTAAGGTCCAGGGTAAAGACGGCTAGAGTATGGGTGCAGTATGTTAGGGTACTGGGTGCATTCGTTTAAGGTCCAGGTAATATTCGGCTAGGATACGGGGTGAATTCGGTCAATATCCAGGTTAAAGTCGCCTAGGCTACGGGGTAAAGTCTGTTAGGGTACAGGGTACTTTCTTTTAAGGTCTAGGTAGAAGTCGGCTAGGGTACAGGGTAAATTCGTTTAATTTTCAGGTTAAAGTCGCCTAGGGTACGGGCTAAATTTTGCGAGGATACGTGATAAAGTCTATTAGGGTACGAGGTAAATTCGGCTAAGGTGAAGGGTAAAGTCGGCTAGGGTATTGGTTAAGTCTGTTAGGGTACTGGGTACATTCGTTCAAGGTCCAGGTAAAAGTTGGCTAGGATACGGGATAAATTTTACAAAAGATACGGGGTAAAGTCTATTAGGGTAGGAAATAAATTTGGTTAAGGTCCAGGGTTGGGTCGGCTAGGGTGTGGGGTAAAGCTGGCTAGGGTACGGAGTAAAGTTTGTTAGGGTACGTGGTAAATTCGTTTAAGGTCTAGGTGAAAGTCGGCTAGGGTACAGGGTAAATTCGGTCAATGTCCAGGCTAGAGTCGGCTAGCGTACAGGGTAAAGTTGGCTAGGGTAAGGGGTTAATTCGGCTGAGGTCCAGGTAGGAGTCGGCTAGGATACAGGGTAAATTCGGCCAATGTCCAGGTTAAAGTCACCTAGGGCACGGGGTATATTTTGCGAGAATAAGTGGTAAAGTCTGTTAGGATACGTGTTACATTCTTTTAAGGTCAATGTAAAAGTCGGCTCGGGTACAGGGTAATTCGTTCAATTTTCGGGTTAAAGTCGTCTAGGGTACGGAGTAAATTTCGCGACGATACGGGGTAAAGTCTATTACGATACTAGGTAAATTCCTCTAAGGTCCAGGGTAACGTCGGCTAGAGCATGGGTGCAGTATGTTAGGGTACTGGGTGCATTCGTTTAAGGTCCAGGTAATATTCGGCTACGATACGGGGTGAATTCGGTCAATGTTGAGTTTAAAGTCGCCTAGGCTACGGGGTAAAGTCTGTTAGGGTACATGGTACATTCGTTTAAGGTCTAGGTAGAAGTCGACTAGGGTACAGGGTAAATTCGTTTAATCTTCAGGTTAAAGTGGCCTTGGGTACGGGCTAAATTTTGCGAGGATACGTGATGAAGTCTATTAGGGTACGAGGTAAATGCGGCTAAGCTTCAGGGTGAAGTCGGCTAGAGTAAGGGTGCAGTCTGTTAGTGTACTGGGTGCATTAGTTCAAGGTCCAGGTAGATGTCGGCTAGGGTACAGGGTAAGTTCAGTCAATGTCTAGGCTAGAGTCGGCTACGGTACGGGGCAAAGTTGGCTAGGATACGGGGTAAAATTGGTCAATGTCCAGGTTAAAGTCGCCTAGGATACGGGGTAAATTTTACGAAAGATACGGGTTAAAGTCTATAAGGGTAGGAAATAAATTTGGTTGAGGTCCAGGGTTGGGTCGGCTAGGGTGTGGGGTGAAGCTGGCTGGGGTGCGGGGTAAAGTCTCTTAGAGTACGTCGTACATTCGCTTAAGGTTCAGGTAGGAGTCGGCTAAGGTACAGGGTAAATACGGTCAATTTCTAGGCTAGATTCGGCGAGGGTACGGGCTAAAGTCTATTAGGGTACGAAGTAAATTCGGCTAAGGTCCAAGGTAAAGTCGGCTAGGGTATGTGTGAAGAATTTTAGGGTACTGGGTACCTTCGTTGAAGCTCCAGGTAAGAGTCGGCTAGGATACGGGGTAAATTCGGTCAATCTCCAGGTATAAATCATCTAGGGCACGGGGTAAATTTTGCGAGAATAAGGGGTAAAGTCTGTTAGGGTACGAAATAAATTTGGTTAATGTCCAGGGTTGGGTCGGCTAGAGTGTGTGGTAAAGCTGGCTAGGGTACGGGGTAAAGTCTGTTAGGATGCATGGAACATTAGTTTAAGGTCCAGGTAAGAGTCGACAAGGGTACGGGGTAAATTCCGTCTTATAGCCTTTTGAAATCAATCATCCTCATTAAAATATTGAAGATTTATCATATAAATTAGAGCAAAGATTAATTACGCATAAACCTGCTCTGGAAAATAAGCTCGAAAAAATATGATTTATGAATCGCGACAGTAAAAAAACTGCATTTAACGCAGCTTCGTAATTCCTGATTCTTTCGAGTTCCCTCTTTCCACAGTCATAAATTCTCTTTCAAGTATGTGTACAAATGAGGGTGGTTTTTTAAATGACTAGTGGAAAGAGAAACTTTTCTCGCTCCTTTTGCCTTTTTCTATTTTCCTCTATGAAACCATAATAAATTTAAATTTTTCCACGTTTCAGGGACGACTTATGGGGAAAGCGGACGCTTACTTCAATTCGTTTAGACGATGCAATTATCCTAAAATTAAAGCACACAGCTCTACCCCGGAAATAGTATACGAGTGTGCTAGGTACTCCAGGTACGTGTTTACATTTATTCGAATTCAAGAACCCAGGACAGTAGATCCAACATGTTTACATTTTAGTTACTAACTAAATTTTAGTTAAATTAAATTTGAACGTTCGTGCGTAATAGAGAGTCATAATTACATTCGAGGTTTTCCAATTTAATTAAAAAAATAAGTAAAATGGAACACATTCGTTTGTCAGGAATCACAGTGGTTGAGCAGCTCAATCTGAAGACAAATGGGCAAATTAAAAAAAAAAATGGCATCTTTAAAAAAAAAAATTTCTTTAAAATATCAGCGTCATCAATAATTACAGAAATAATCATAGGACAAATAATAGAAAAATAATTATGGAAATTAATCATATTTAAATGATTGGTGCGAAAATTAGAAGAACGTATTAATTATTAATTAATAATTAACTACTCACACTAAAGAACATAAGAATTAAAATTTTTGAAAGAAGCTTCGTTTATTAAAAAGTATCTTATATTTTTCGCCATAATTAATTTCATATTTTAATATGATTAATTTCTATAATTATTTTTCGATTCTTATTTTCTTATAATTTTTCTCATAATTCTTTCTATAATCGCGAAAAAATTATAGAGAATTCATTATAGTTAATGATTTTTCTAGAATACTTTTTTATGCATGCAATTTTTGAATATCAAAAAATGAATTTAATTTTTTTTTAAATTTTGTATTTCATAGTATTTAGTATCTAAACTAATGGAAAAGAGAAGGAAGGACAATATTTTTGATAATTTATCAAAACTGATATCCTAACTTAGGAATTAATCAATAAAAAAAATTAAATTAAAAGTACCGATTTCCGGTATAAAATGACAACAGAACCAAAAATCATAAGGTTTTTTTATTACAAATAGAAAATTTCCAACGAAAAAAACTAGCATTGCATAACAAAAAATTGTTAGAAATTTTGAATCTTTTTTAAAATTGAATGATTTTTGTTTCAAAAAAACATATTGTGCAAAAAATTTTAATCGTTGAAATCTAAAATTTGTTTGCGAAAGATACTGATTTCCGAATTGAAGAACAAATTTAACTAAAAATTGTTAATAAGTTGAGAACATTCTTAACAAGTTGAAAAAAATTTTCGTTTGAAAAAAAATCTCATTTCCGACGAAAAACACTAACATAATCCAAAATTGTGAAAATATTCTAAATCTTGTATAATTATAATAATTTCGGTTTGGAAATAAAAATTTTCGATTTAAAAAAAAACCTGAAATTGTTCAAAACTTATAAATCGTCTTTCAAATCTAATCATTTTTAAACAAAATTTTCATTTTTTCACCAAAAAAGAAAATTATATAAAACAATAATTTTTGTTTAAAAATACCAATTTCGGGTGAAGAACACAAACATAACCCTTAAGTTGTTGAAAATTTTTCAATATTCTTTAAAATCTAATAATTTTTGACTAAAAAGTACTAGCAATTTCCGGCGAGAAAAACTAACATAATATTATAAAAATTTCTAAATCTTCTTCAAAATCTGATGATTTTTGCCTAAAATAATCGATTCCATGTGAATAACGTTAATATAACCTCAAACTGTTTAAAAAAATTTTATTTTGTGCGAACTTTTAATTTTTGTACACTTTTAAGATTATATTCGCGTGTTTCACAGGAAATAGGTTACCCTCAATAAAAATGGAATCGATAAAAAAAATTAAATTTCGAAGAAGATTCACAAGTTTTTAACAATTTTAGGTTATGTTGGCGGTTTAGGTAAACCCGAAATCGGTATTTTTTATAAAAAATTATTATATTTCAAAAAAGATTGAAATTTTCTGTAGGACTGAAGGTAAAACTATCAGTGTTAAACCAAAATCATAAGATTTTTTAAAGAAAATAAAGTTTTTTTGAACAATCTCAGATTATGCTGGCATTTTCGCCGAAAATCGGTAAAGACTTAAAAGAGGATTTCCAATGGCGGAACTATTTTAGGTTATGTTAGAAATTTTCACCGGAAATTGATTATTTTACACAACAATTATTTAGCTTCAAAAAATAAAACTTAGAACTTTGAACAACTTTCGGTTATGTTAGTGCTTTTAGTCAAAAATTGGTATTTTTGCACTAAAATGCAACGGTTTTATCATCTATATATTATATATAAATTATGAAAATTAATAAAACAAAAAAAAAATAATTATTTTGATTTAGGATTCAACTATTTCTTCGAAGATTCGTCTTTTTTTTTAAACTCAACTGTTTAATATTTAATATAAAAATAAAATTTTTGTTGAAATATCAACTATGTCATTCTATGATGAAAATTCTACTTTTTGGTCAAAAGTATAACAACTTGGCTGAAAGTCAACGCACTTTGTTAAAAATTCATTTTTCTAGTTAAGGATTCATCTCTTTAGTTAAAATTTTTTTTTTCAATGACGTCTTTAATGATAAAAAAATTAATCTTCTTGGTTGAAAATGAGTCGTTTTTGTTGGGAATTCAACTATTTCATTAAAAATGCATTTTTTGCAAGATTCATCATTTTAATGGGTGATTCATCTCTTTGGTTGAAAATTATGTTTATTAGTTGAAAATTTTATTATTTGGTGGACAATTAATGTATTTCGTTAAAAAAATTTATTTTTATAGAAAATTAATGTTCTTGGATAAATTTTATCTATTTTTGAGAACTCAACTATTTGTTTGAAAATTTATTTTTTGGTTTGAAAAAAATATATTTAACTGAAAGTGTAACTATTTCATTTTTTATTGAACCTATTTTTTAAAATTGAAAATTCAAATATTCCATTTTTAGTTGAAAACTTATCTGTATTAGATAAAAATTTATCTCTTTAGTTAAAAATTAAACTATTTCGTTGGAATGCTTTTTTTTCGTGAAAAAAAATTTTTTTAATGAAAATTGAACTATTACATTTTTGGTTGAAAATTGATCTCTTTAGCTGAAAATTCTAACATTGGGTTGAAAATTCATGTATTTTGATTAAAATTGCTCTTATTGGGCAAAAATTCATATTTTTTGTTGAGAATTCAACCATTTGGTAAAAATTTATTTTTTGTTGAAGATTCATCATATTAGTTGAAAATTCATCACCTTGGTTGAAAATAAATCTTTTTTCTAAGCGAATTCAACCACTCTTCCTTCAAATTCGCCTATTTTGTTTGAATTCTATTGCTTTTTATTTAAAATAAATTTTTTTTTGGTTGAAGCATGAACTTTTTTTATTGAGAATTCATCTTTTTTGGCTGAAAATTCAACTAATTGGTTGATATAAACTACTTTCATATAAAGCTCGTTTTTTTGTTGAAGATTCATCATTTTCAATATCGATTTGCATGAATTATCAAAAAAATTGTCCTTGTTTTTCTTGTCTATTATTTTAGATAATAGATACTTTAAAATAAAAAATTTTTGTAATAATATTATTTTTATTTTTTAACTTACAAAGTTCTTGTCTTTTAGTTTAGTTTCAAAAAGTGAAATGAGAGGCATTTGTTTATAGAAAAACAGCAACAACTTTTGACTATTGACTTTTTTCGTCTCTTGTGTAGTTTTTCCAAGCATTTAATTTTTTGCTTTTCAATCTTATTTTTTACGATTAAAAAAAAATCTACTCGTCCAATCTAAAAATAATTAATAACAAATTTGCAGATCCTTTTTGGGTGAACAACTTTTTTCTATTAATTTTTTTTCTTTCCTTGTGTCATTATTCAAACAAAATTTATTTTTTATATTATTTTTTACGATTAAAAAAAAACTGCGCATTCCATCAAAAAATTATTAACAACAAATTTATAGATCTTTTTGGATGTACAACTTTTGGTCATTAACTTTTTTTTCGTACCTTGCGTCGTCTTTCCAAAAATTTAATTTTTTGATTTTTATTGTTGTTTTTCACAATTAATACAAAAAGCACCCATCCTATCAAAAAATAATGAGTAAAAAATTTGTAGCTTCTTTTGGGCAAACAACTTTTGTCTCATTGTTTCTTTTTCGTAATTTGTGTCGTTTGTCCAAAATTTTTATTTTTTATTTTAAATGTAGTTTTTTACGGGTGACACAAAAAAGACGCTTCCTATCAAAATATGATCAATAACAAAATTGTAGATATTTTTTTGTTGCATCATTTTTTTCGATTCATCTTTTGTCGTATCTTGCAAAGTTTGACCGCGGAATGAAATTTTTCATTTTTCATTATTTTTTGTGTGATCAAAATTTGAATTCTCAATTTTGAAATAAAATTCAAAAGGTTTGGATTATCTTGTATAGAGAGTTCAAAAAGCAATGTTTTTTTCTTTCTCACTTTTTTCATATCTTGCGTTGTTTTTCCTAAAAAAATTTTTTTCTTCATAATTTTGTAAATGCTATAACTCTGGTAATTTTTTTTCATCGAAAAAAGTCATGAAGATACATTTTTTATCTTTTTTAGTACTACAAATCGCCGCACATAGAATTTTTAAATCTTAAGAAAAAGTGGTCTTGAAAATTTTTAAAAAGCTCTAACTTTTTGAGTTTTTATTCAAAATTGCTGGCTAACAAACTTAAAAATTCTGTCGAAAATGACGAATTCTCAACAAAATGCATACAATTTCAAACAAATAGTTAAATTTTCTAACAAGCCAAAAATACGAATTTTCTACAAAACAGTTGAATTTTCAACCAATAAGTTAATTTTTAAAGGAAGCAGATTAATTTATAACCAAAAAGTTGTATTTTTAACCAAAAAAGGTGGAATTTCTACAAAAAAAAATATATTTTCAATCCGAAAAATGAATATTTAACAAGATATTTTTATCCGCAGAAAAAAAATTTGTTAGTCAAGAAAGAAAAAAGTTGCAATAAAATAGTTGAAGTTTCAAACCTAAAAGACGAATTTTCAACCAATGAATATTACTTTTTATTAAAACAGTTCAATTTTTAACAAAATAATTTAATTTTTAACCAAAAAATAAAATTTTTAAGCAAAAAGATTAATTTTTTAACAAGAAAATTAATGTTTTAACAAAAAAAACTAATTTTCAACAGAATACATACATTCTAAACTAAGTAGTTCAATTTTCTGCCAGGCCGAAAAACCGAATTTTCAACAAAAATCGTTAACTTTCAACGGAAGCAGATTAATTTTCAACCATAAAGTTGCATTTTCAGCCAAAGAAGGTGAACTTTCTACAGGAAAAGATGCATTTTCAAACTAAAATGATGAATGTTTAAGACAATAATTTAATTTGCGGAAAAAAAATTTGATAGTCAAGAAAAAACACTGCCATTAAATTGTTGAAGTTTCAAGCCTAAAAGACAAATTTTCAACCAATAAATATGTCTTTTTATTAAAATTGTTGTATTTTTAACCAAATAATTTCATTTTGGCTGGCTAATGAACTTGATTAATTTATCATGCTAACACATGGAAATTTGACAAAAACTTATACCTTCTCTGATGAGATTGTAAAAATTGTGCATAGTTTGTTTTGACATTCTTTCATTTTCACACGAAATTCTGATTTTACTGGCCTCCTAAATTTAACGAAACTCTTTTCTTCGTGATGCATTGTTTCCTATTTGGCAGAAGTTTAACTGTTACATGGAAGATTTATCGGTGCTTTGGCCGAAAAATTTCCTAATACATCACTGAAAAAAATCCGTTTATTTTAGAGGGAAATTTGAACGAAGCTTGCGATGACAGTGATCCGTTTGATTGATGTATTTTTATTCAGTGCGAAGTCGTCTGCGATATCGATTTTAATAATATTATCAAATAAGCGGGCAAGCGAGAAAAGTTGAATCGTTAAGGGTAGGTAGATTTTCAGCTGGATGTTTCAAATGGGGCTTAAAAACTTATCCTGGATCTTAATCACTCTTCTCGGTCGCTTATTGATTAAGCCAACCGTTTCAACGAGCTTAAGGTTTTACGGAAACTTTCATTTCATAAATTTCAAGAAAGTTAGGATTAAGGACTCTATCATTTCTTGATTACATTTCTTCATTCTGAACATTTTTGCTTCCTCATAGAGAAAGCTTTGTGGTGGTAACATTTTCAAACAAATTTTAATTCATTTCATTACACCTTCCTCAATTTAAAAATGTCTAATACAATGTTCTAAACAATTGTACGGACGTTTGAGTGTGTGTGTGAGGATGTCACACTTATGCATAATATTTGAAAATACGGGTTTTTATAGTAAACCTTTTTTCTTTAACATAATTTAAAGTTGATGAAAGATAAATCTTCCACCAAGGAGAGGAAGGAATTTTTAACTAAAATGATGAATCTTCAACAAAAAAAAGATAACTTTTCAAGAAAGAGTTCAAAAGTCTATCAAAGAGATTAATTTTACACCAAATAGTTGCATTTTGAACTAAAAAAGACCAATTTTCAACCAAAAATAAAATCAATCAAATACCTTAACTTTCAACAAGAAAATATCCATTTTTTAACCAGAAATTGAATAGTTACATTTTCAGTGAAGAAAATTAATTTTGAAATAAAAAAAAAGAATGAATTTTCAGCAATATTGTTAAATTTTCCACCAAAAAGATGTATGTTCAACCAAATAGTTGCATTTAAAAAAGAAAAAGATCAATTTTCAACGAAAAATAAAATGAATTTTCAACAGAATTGTTAAGTTTTCAACCAAGGAGATGGATCTTCAATCAACAAAATGATTACTTAACAAAGTAGTTCAACCTTCAACCAAGTAGTTGAATTTTCGAACAAAAAAGATTACTTTTTTACAAAATAGATACCTTTTCAACAAAATAATTGAATTGTCAGTCAAATGAAAGAATCTTCAACCAAACGAGATGAATTTCGAACATAAAATATAATAGTAGACTTTTCAACAACAAAAAATATCTTTCAACCAAAAACGATTTCATTTTCTTATTGAGCTCTATTAATTTAGTTAGAAAAAGGGGAGGTTTCTTAAAAACTGTGAAAAAATAAGAATTCTCTGAAAATCCAGGCTTTCCGAACGTAAACTTCAGGGCCGTGTGATCACTGAGGGTGAACTGACGCAACATGATGCACCATGAGGCCGCTAAGGTACTGCCTGAGTGTCCAGCGACCTTGAAAACTTGGAATTCTCCTTGATTCCTTTTAACTTTGAAAACCTGGTAATCTCCTTGAATTTTTCACGAGAAACTAAAATTAAATTTTTGTTTTCCTTTCAAAACAGTTATTTTATTGAAATGCGAAAAGTAATTTAAATCTTTCAGTAGATTATGGACGTAACATCTCGTTTAGAACAAATTTAGCTACTGAAAAGTTTTTCATTTATCAAGATATAATTTATCTTCTACCTTTTACTCATTACAGAACAAATGAAGAGATTTCTAGCCATTTTTTGTAGACTTTACCAATTATTTTATAGATTGCAATGAACAGACTTTAATATTGTGAATAATTCTAGAACTGTTTGATTACGTGTCCGCTGATGTGGAATGTTGAAGTATACATATTTCAAAAAATTTAAAGGATTTCCAAGATTTTAAAAAGGGCTACAATACAACAGATTTCAAAGATTTTAAAACATTTCGAAGATTTGAAACGATTTCAAAAGGTTTCAAAACATTCTAGCAGATTTGAAAAGATTTGACTAAGATTTCAAATATTTCAATTATTTCAACGAATAAAAATATTTCACAAACAAAGATTTAAGAAAAATTTCAGAAACATTTCCCAAAGGTTTCGAACATTTCATAAAGATTGCAAGGATTTACAAGATTTGAAAAAGCGTGTACACCACCTTTCAAAGATTTCACAAAGATTTCAACCATTTCTAAAGAACTTAAAATTTTTTAAATATTTCAAATATTTAAGAGATTTTAAGAAATGTATACCAGATTTCTAAGATTCTAAAAGATTTTACACAGATTACAAATATTTCAATGATTTGTAATGAATACCAAAGATTTCAGAAAGATTTCACAAATATTTCAAGGATTTCGCAAAAATTGCAGAATATTTCAAAAAATTGCAAGGATTTGAAAGGTTTCAAATATTTGAGGATAATTTATAAAGTTTCCAAAAGATTTTACAGAAATTTTAAGACTTCACAAAGATATTAAGTACTTCAAGAGATTTCAACGAATTCAGAAAGATTTCAAAAGATTTCACAAAGACTTGAAGGATTTCAAGGATTTCAAAGACGACTTATTTATGCGAAAAAATTAAGAATTTTTTTATTTATGGTTCTGCTTTCTTGTGCTCGACCTTTATGTGTTTTGAGAATTTAATGAGTATTTATGAGCATTTTTAATTTGGATTTGAAAAATCGTATTTTCTACTTTTATTAATAATAATTACATTATTTAAATTTCGCGGAAAAATGTATCGCTTTAAATTGGAAAAGGTGCTAAATTTAAATAATTAAAACAAACAGCCATACCACGTTGAAAAAACCAGTTCTCGTCAGATCAATGAAGTTAAGCAGCGTTGGGCGCGGTTAGCACTTGGATGGGTGACCATTCGAGAAAACTGAGTGCTGTTGGCACATCGTGGGTGTGGTGAGCCCACACTTGTAGTTATTTACTATAAGTTATCAACCTAGAAACACTAGCCGAATCGGGTAGTGTTACGCCTACCCCGAAAGGGAAATGGCTTAATGGTATACAAAGAAGTCAAAGTAATAGACAATATCTCAATTTCTAAATTCTTCTAGGTATAAAACCAACCATACACCTAGAAGATTAATAATACTAAAGCAAAATAAATTTTGTTTCTATATATATTAAAAATACTTTTTAGTTGTGTTTTTAAGTCAAAAAGATAAATTTTCAACCAAAGAAATGAATTTTTAACTAAAAAGATGAATCTTCAACCAAAAATATGAATTTTTAACCAAATAGTTAGTTGAATTTTCAAGCCAAAAGATTAATTTTCTAACAAGGAAGATTGATTTTCAACAAAGTTTATGAATTTTCATCCAAAAAACATCAATTTTCAACCAAGATTAGAATAATGAAAATGTCAGAAAAATAAATGTTCAACAAAAAAAAAAACGAATTTTCAAAAAAATATTTTTTTTTCATAACAAAAAAAATGATTTTCTAACCAAAAATAGAAGAATTAAATTTTGAATTAAGAAAATCAATTTCCAACAATAAAAAAATGAATATTTCAATTTGCAGTTAGAAAACTTAAAATTGAAAAAAAACGAGTTTTCAGCAAAATTAATTAATTTTCAACTAAAAATGTCAATTTTGAACCGAAAATGGAATAGTTATATCTTCAGTTAAAAGAATTAATTTTCAACCAAAGAAATTATTTCCTAATCACAATGATGAATTTTCAACCAAAAATATGAAATTTTGTCTTTTAGTCCAAAAGACGAATTTTCAATAAAAAAAAATAAAAAATGTCAACTGAACAGTTTTTTTTCGATGAAAGAAATGAATTCATAACAAAAAATAGAAGAGTGAAATTTTCTACTAAACAGATAATTTGTTAACGAAAAACGTTATATTTCTATCAGAAAAGGTAAATTTTCCACAAAATATGTAATATTTAAAATGAATTTTCAACTAAAATGATGAATCTTCAAGTAAAAAGAATTTAATTTTCAATGAAATACATGCATTTCACACTGAAAACATAAATTTTCCACCAAAAATAAAGTAGGATAATTTTCAGTCAGTAAAATAAATTTCCAAACAGAAAACAAACGAATTTTCAAAAAAATAAATAAATTTTCAACGAAAAAAAAAAATGAAATTTCAACTAATGAGAGAGTACTCTTTTGCAAAAAAAAGACGGATTTTCAACAAATATTTAAATTGTCACCGAAAACAGATAAATTTTCAACTAAAAATAGAATAGTTTAATTTTCAGTAAAAAAAAATTAATTTCCTACGAAATAGTATAATTTTCAAACAAGAAGATTGAATTTCTTTTAGAAAAGATACATTTTCCACAAAGAATGGAACAGTTATATTTCCAGTTAAAAAAAAAGTAATTCTAAATGAGAAAAATCACGTTTTTAACCAAAAAGATCAATTTTCAAATTTTCAACCAATAAGGTAAATTTTTAACAAAGTACATGAATTTTCAACCAAATATTTGTATTTTTAAAGGAATTTTCTACCAAAAGGATAAATTGGTCACCAAGAAGATTAAATATTCTTCCGCATAAAATTCGAGTTTTCAATAAAATACAGGAATTAAATTAAAAGAATTAATTTTTGAACAAAAGAAGGAGGTTTCAACTAAAATGATGAAACATCAACCAAATAAATGCATTTTTAACAAAGTAGTGACACTTCTGACTGAATAGTTGAATTTTCTACCGAAAAAGATGAATTTTCAACGAAAACGATGAATTTTCAACAAAATAGTTTAAATCCTCAACTTAATCAGATTAATTTTCAACTTTCTGGAATTACCTGACCTGTAGCAACTCTCTAATTTAAAAATTGTATATGTTTATTTCGCTCTGGAATGTTTTTGTAAAAATATATTAATTAATTATGATATATATTTCTTTAAACAATAAATTCCTTATATTCTCTTCAATGCTCTATAAATGTTCCCAAATGTAAAAAAAGAACTCTTAATTCATTGTTCGATTGAATGTTATGGAAAATAACGTTATTTTTCGTATATCAGAATATAGTGGGGGGGGGGGGGGGTCAGATTTAGTGTCATGTAACATTTTGAAAGGGAGGGGGTCCGAAATATCGGAAATTGCCACTAATATTATTTCTCTGACCCGATTCCTTTTACGAAAATTAATGCTGGCGAATGTACGTGTTACCAGGCTACGGGCACATTTGTTTTCCAAACCACAGTCGGCGCTAAGCTGTTTTCCAATTGCACGGTTTACGTGTAAATTCGTGGAAAATTTAACTTACGATGCTTGCCGCGAGACTATCTTTTTCACTTTAGGAAGTGTTTGTGTGTGTTAACACTGATACAAATACATATGGAAACCATCAATCCGCTACAAAATAAATTACTTTCGTTATGTACTGCAAGCGATTAACGAGCTGCTGGTGCCACGTTAAACTAAATGGTTATTTTATTTTAAAATAACGATTTTGACCCGTCAGTATTCGTGAAAAAACCAGTGTTGCTACAAGAACATGGTGTCTGCCTGAGTAGTTTTATATATTTTATTACTCTCGCTCTGATTTGGAACAGGGAATTTCGGAAAAAAGCATAATTCCTACTTGGAATAGGAAATTATATAAAAAAATTACCAGTCTGACTTGTAACAGTGAACGCGTAAAAGTATTGGCCGATGGTCTCAAAGAAAGAAAATTTTTAAATCGAAATAAAAAATGTTGAATGAAGTTTTTTAGAAAATCTCATATCGAATCGTTGAAAATTTACTGAGATATTCAGATTTGGAAAAAGTACTCGACGTCTGCTCGCGCAGACTGAACTTCGAGAACGCTGCCTGACAGAGCAGTCCTCGC
>CAKNYM010049062.1:147282-158263 GCA_932195095.1 Andricus curvator
CGCGCAGACTGAACTTCGAGAACGCTGCCTGACAGAGCAGTCCTCGCGACGCATTAGCAAACAGCGCGGGCAGACGCTGAGTAGTTTTTCCAAATCTGAATATCTCAGTAAATTTTCAACGATTTGATATCAGATTTTGCAACAAAATTTCATTCAACATTGCAGAACAAATCACTCACTGTAAGTTGTTTGAAATTCGAAGTTACTTCAAATGACGAAATTGACCCGCTGGATGTAATAACCAGTCCGACGCTGGAAATCGCGTAACAGTATTGTCCGATCGCCTCAAAGAATGAAAATTTTCAAAATCAATATTTTGAAAACGTACAATTCTATATAATAAGAAAGTGAAACTTTTTTCTCTTAAAATTTTTTTCCAAACATTTATTTTTAATAATAAAAACGAGTTATTGAAAAAAAGTTTCTCCCTGATTTGATTAATTTTTCAAACTTAAATCGTTCTAACTGAGCCAAATATTATTGAAATGAGTTCATATTTGTAGGACGTATTCGAAATACTCTAGCGATGCCCAGGAAATCATGAAAAAGTTAAGAATCGCTTATTGTTTGATAATATTTAATTGTAAAATGAGGGCAATCGATAATTGTGTTTTCTTGGTTTCGCCGGTAAAAAGTATCTAGGTAACATCGACTTTCAAAGAACTTCCCGTGAGTGATTTTTTCAGCAATGTTGAATGAAGTTTTTTGGAAATCTCATATCGAATCGTTGAAAATTTACTGAGATATTCAGATTTGGAAAAAGTACTCGATGTCTGCCCGCGCAGACTGACCTTCGAGAACGCTGCCTGACAGAGCAGTCCTCGCGACGCATTAGCTAACAGCGCGGGCAGACGTCGAGTACTTTTTCTAAATCTGCATATCTCAGTAAATTTTCAACGATTCGATATGAGATTTTCCAAAAAACTTCATTCAACATTTTTTTTCGAATAAACAATTTTATTTCTTTGAGACATCCGGCGGGTCAATTCTCCTGACTTGGAACAGGAAGTTTCCAAAAATAATGGTTATTATACATTTTCTGGTATTTTCCAGTTACCATACATTTTTGCAACTCATGAAAATTGAAAAATTAGAACTTTCATACCCAAAAAAAAATTTAATTCGAATATTGAATACTTAACTACAAACGCAAAGCATTCAAAGCATTTTTATCTGAAAAAAACTTAGGTTCTTTTCTGTAAAAATTATCAGGATGAAAAATGGACATATTATTATTCATTCGAAAAAATTATTGTTTAGAAGCGGACTGGGATTCACCAACCAAACCGGTTTTTTTAGACCAGTCCTAAAAGCCTTTCTACCCAATTTTTTGAGAGTGTTCAAAAAATTTAAAGTTATTCTAGGGATTTGAAAGAATTCCAACAGTTTGTAAGAGATTTAAAATATTGAAAGGAATTCATCGAACTTTTAGAAATTTTGATTATTTTAAGAAATGTCTAAAGCTTTTCAAGGTTTCAAGGAATTTTCAAAGATTTTGAAGATTTCAAAGATGTTAGGGTATTTTTAATTATTTCAAAGGACTGTAGAGAATTTAAAAGATTTCAAAGTATTTTTATAGAAATTAAAGTGATTTTTAACGGATTTCAATAGATTAAAAAAAATTCTAAAAATTTTAAAATATTTCCATAATTGCAAAAAGCTTTACAAGAATTGAGGGATTTCGTAGGATTTCAGGGAATAGTTAGATTTTCAGTTAATGAAGTAAGGTTTCAACTAAAATGATGAATCTCCAATCAAAAAAATTATTTTTTAACCAAATAGTTTTATTTTTAACAAAAAAAAATTAATATTATACGGAGAGAAGACATATTAACTACAAAATGCATTAATTTTCAACAAAAAGCGAATAATTTTTAACTCAAAAGATTAATTTTCAACCAAAAAAGGAAGAAATTTTAAACACAATATTTACATTTGTAACCAAATCAATAAATTTTCAATTACATTATTTTTTGACAAATTAGTTGACCTTTAAACCAACTTTTTGAATATTTAACCAAAAGAGATAAATATTTAGGAAAAATGTAAGAGTTTTTGTGGCAAAACAAAAAATATATAAATTTTAGAATGATAAAAATTGAATTGAATCAGAAAATAGACATTTTCAAAAAATTAGTTTAATCTTGAACCCAAACGGACTAATTTTTTAGCCAAAAATATGCATTTTCCACCATAATAATTTAATATTGACCTTTTTGTTGAAAAATGAATTCTCACCTAAAAATCAAAATTTCAACAACAGAATGGAATTTTGAACCAAAGAAAAAAATTTCACGGAAATGATGAATCTTCAATCAAAAAAATTAATTTTTAACCAAATAGTTGAATTTTCAAGCTAAACGATGAATTTTCTACCAAAAAAGAAAAAATTTCAAAAAAACACATGAATTTTCAACTAAGAAAGATCAATTTCAAACCAAAAATATAATGTTTAATTTGACGTTAGAAAATTAAATTTTCAACAATAAAAACGAATTTTTGCCCGAAGAAACAAATTTTTAACCAAAAATAGAACAGCTAAATTTTCAGTAAGAAAATTAATTTTTAAAGAAATAGAATTAATTTTTAACGAAATAGTTTAATTTTTAACTAATGTGATTAATTTTCAACAAAAATAATTAATGTTTAGACGAAAAAATCTATTTTTAACAAAGCAATGAAACATTCATTAAAATAGTGGAAGTTTCCCCCAAAAAAGAGAAATTCGTACCAAAAATAGTTATATTTTCAACCAAAACTTCATTTTTGAACAAATAAAATGATTCTTTTACGAAATAGTTGTATTTTTAACTAAATAGATGAATTTTCAACTAAAAAAGATACATTTTGTATAAAAAATGGAACAGGTAAATTTTTAACGAAAAAATTAATTTTCAAAGAAAAATGTAAAAGTTAATATATCTAAGCTGTACATTTTACAGGCAAGAAAAAAAATCAACCCAATTGTTCTATTTTCAACAAAAAAGTGAATTTTTGATCAAAAAGGTGAATTTTCAACATAAAAAAGACGATTTAAAAAAAAACTTTTGAATTTTCAACCAAAAAGGATGACTTTTCAACAAAATTGTATATCATTTTTATCAAAATATTAAAAATTTTAACCCAAAAGATGAATTCTCAATTGCGAAAGGCTTTGTAGCCTGCGAAAACTAAATAAAAATTTCCATAATTTATAGAATGAAAAACAATAGTTTAAATAAACATTGAAGACAATTTTTAAAACCAAAAAAATATTCGCTTAGAAAGCTGGAAACTTTGCTCAAAAAATAATATTAATTGCCCATTGTTAGTTTAGAAAAAAAAACAGAAAACGATGGGCAGTTTAACAGAATGCACTTACTAATGAGCCCGGGTGGAGAGCTTTACTTTGTGGGTGTGATCGGAGTGAAAAGTATGGATCTTACATTGCGATTATCAGTAAGTTTGCATATTTTTGTATGATCTATGACACATGATGACTTTATAAAGCTATTCACCTGGGGTGATTGCGAGAGTGATTGATCAGAAAGCTGGGACAGAACAGTGTTCCAGGACGAACTTATTATTGAAATAAGCAACACGGGTATTGGTATATTAAAAAAATGTTCAAACGTTTAAACTTATAAATTATTTGAATTGTTTAAACTTTTAACCGGTCAAACAGGGAGCACTACTTTTAATTGTTTAATAAAGTTATAATAATAATTAAAAATGGTACTTGTGATGTGAAACGCGGCGAAAGAGAACATTCATGTATCTCGCGTCTGGGTAATGCGAAAAAATGAAAACAAAAGCCTTTTGCGCGAAAATAGAAACTCCGGTGAGCCGCGATGCGGTGCATATGATGTTGCTCCTTTTCATCTGAAAAGACAAAAAGACTTTTCAGCACGTGGCACTTTTCCTGTTTTGTTCGCTTTCTATTGTACGACGAACTACGCAAATAGAGCCTTTCTTTCGGGCTTTCATTATTTACCTAATTTGCTATCCGTAAAATTTTCCCATTTTTATTATTGAAAATGATTTTAAAATTTAGAAAAAAATTGAAAAAGCGACTTTAAAAAGGCGCTAAAATGTAAAAAAGGATTATTTTTCATTTATTATTATACCATTAGGCTTATTTAAACAAAAAGTCGGTTTCGTAACACTGCTTCGGCCCAGGTCGCTGATCAATCTCTCGAGCAATCACCCTAGGTGAAGAGCTTCGCAAAGTCACAGTGTAAAGCTCTCCACTCAGGCCCATTAGTATCCAAGGTCTTTCGTTCAGGCATTTTGTTTCATAGATATAGAATAATTTCATAATGCAAAAATGGAGAAAGAACGGAGTAGTATCCTATTTCAATAAAAAAATGAAAACGATTTTTCTAAATTGTCTTTTGACTTTTTTTCATGCGATTTATTTTTGGACTTCAGATATATTTTTGTTTGATATTGAATTTCTATACTATTTGCTTATTTTCTTTTGCTGCATAAATATATTTAAAAAATATATATATATATATATATTTTATTGTTTATAGTTTCTGAAATCATTCTCTGAAGTTTAAATAACAATAATTGAAAAAAATTTATTTATGGATACATTTTTTTTTCAACTATAGCTATTTTAAATCTAGAGAATAATCTTAGGATCTTGAAACATTAAAAATAATTTTTTTATATGCAAATATTTGATTATTTTATTTTCAGTAAATAAATAAAATTTATTTAAGAAAAATGGTTCATTGTTTAAATTCTGAAATTTGATAATTAGGGAATTTTCTAGTTCAGATATCTTATAACACGGCAATTTTTTGTCGGGAATTTTTATATTTAAGATTTTTCAAATTTGACAATATTACAAACTGTTGGGAATTTTATTATTCGAAAATTTTATTATTTGGGAATTTTATTATTTCGGAATTTTCCAATTCGGGAATTTTATTATTCGGGAATTTTCCAATTCCAGAATTGGATTATTTTGGAATTTTATTATTCAGGATTTTTATCCAATTCGGGAATTTTATTATTTGGGAATTTTCCAATTCGGGAATGTTACAGTGTCCGAAATTTTATTTTTCAGGGCTTTCCAGTCGACCCAATTTTATAATCCAAATTAAAAAATTTTCGAAAATAGTAAATTCTCCTAATTTTGAATTCTTAAAATTTTAAATTCCCGAAAGTAGCAAATTTTCAAAAACCTATTAATTTTTTTTTTGGAATTTGAAAATTCGGCAATTCAATATTTTTCGTAACTTGTAATTTCGGCAATTTATTATTTTTGGGAATTTAAAAATTCGTCAATTTGCTATTTTCGAGAACTTAAAAATTCAATAAATTAATATATTCGGGAATTCTTAAATTCGTCAATTTACTATTTTCATCATTTTAAAAATAAGGATTTAAAAATTTTTATAAATTTTTTTGGTTAGAAATTAATATTTTACAGTTTGAAACTCAACTGTTTGGTGGAAAACTAATATATTGTGTTGAACGTTTGAACCTTTTTTTTTAAATGTCATCTTGTTTCTTAAAAATTCATTTCTTTAGTTGGAAATTTCACTATTTTGTCGAAAGTTTTCTTTATCTTGGTTAAAGAATTCATCGTCTTGGTAGAAAATTGAACTATTTTTCTAAAAAGTCGTTGTTTTTGCCTAAAAAAATAATTTTTAAAAATGAAAATCTATTTCATTTTTTGTTGAAAATTTATCTTTTTTCGTGAAAATTAAATTTATTGCTTAAAAGTCAATTTATTTTGCTGGAAATTTAGTTATTTTGGTAAAAAATTTAAAAAAAAATTTTAATCATTTTGGTGAAATTTTTTTTCAAGTGAAAATTTAACAATTTTTTTAAAAACTTGTTTTTTGTTGTAGGAAATTATTTTTCTAACTGAAAATACAAACATTTCATTTTTCGATCAAAACTATCTCTCTTTTAGATGAAAATTCATATATCCACTTGAAAATGTATCATTTTGGAAAAAAATTAATATGTTTGTTAAAATTTCGTCTTTTGTGGTAGAAATGAATGTTCTGTTGAAAATTGAACTTTTTTTTTGAACATTCTTTGTTTCTGTTCAAATTTTTTTGTATACTGAAAATTTAAGTGGGTTGGAAATTAATTTCTTTCATTACAAATTTAACTATTTTATTGACATTTTTTTGCTTTTTTTTTTAAATAATTCTTTCAACTGAAAATTCAACTGTTCCATTTTTGTTTGAAAAAAGATCTTCTTCTGATGAAAATAAATGCCACTCGTTAAAAATTTGCCTTCTTGGTATTAAGTAATTCTTTTTGGTTTAAAATCGATGTTTTTTAGTTAAAAATTCAACTGTTTAGTGAAAATTTTATTTATTTTGTTGAGCGTTTGAGTATTTTATTCAAAAATTAATTTTTTTATTTGGAAATTAATTTTTTCAGTTAAAAATGTATCAATTTCGTTGAAAGTTTGTTTTTTGGTTAAATATTCATTTTTTTCTAGAAAATTTAAATATTTTATTGAAAATTCGTCGTTTATGGTTGACAATTAATTTTTTTAACCGAAAATTTAACTCTTACATTTTTAGTTTGAGAGTTGATCCTTTTTAGTTAAAAATTCAATTTTTTGGTTGAAAATTCATGTATTTTTTGTAGAAAATTAATCTTCACGGTTGAAAATTCATCTTGTTGATAGATAAATGAATTATTTTCTTAAAGATTCGTTGTGTTTGGTAAAAAAATTATCTTTTTGAGTTAAAAATTCAATTTTATGGTTGGAAATTTATTTATTTATTCTGTTAACAACTTCTCTTTTTTTATCAAATAATTCTTCTTGGTTTAAAATTAATATTTTTAAATTAAAAATTCAAATTTTTGGTTGAAAATTAATGTATTTTGTTAAACGTTCGACTTATTGGTTTGAAAAATTATTTTCATGACAACTCGTTGTTTTTGGTAAAAAATTAATTTTTTTAAATGAAAATCTAACTTTTTCATTTTTTGTTGAAAATTTTTCTTTTGTAGTGAACATTCCATTTTTTGGTTAAAAATTAAAACTTTTGAGTTGAAAATTCATTCCTTCAGTTGAAAATTATACCATTTTTCGAAAATTCTTTTCTTTGATTAAAATTTTTTTTTTTTTAATGAAAATCTAACTCTTTAATTTTTTGTTAAAAATTGATCCTTCGGTAATAAAAATTGAACTTTTGCGTTGAAAATTCATGTATTTTGTTGAAAATTCTACTCTTTTGGCACTAATCTTTTTCGTAAGAAATTATTTTTTTTTACTGAAAATTTAACTATTATGTTGAAAATTCGTTTTTTGTTGTAAATTATTTTTCTAACTGAAAATACAACCATTTCATTTTTTTATTTAAAATTACTGTTTTGCAGATGTAAATTTATATATCCATTCGAAAATGCGTCATTTTGGTAGAAATTTAATATTTTTGTGAAAAGTTGATCAATTTTAGTTCTGGGTTGAAAATTGAACTATTTTCTTGAAAATTCGTTGTTTCTGCTTAAAATTTATTTTTTTACTGAAAATTTAAGTATTCCATTTTTGGTTGGAACTTGACCTTTTTTGTTGAAAATTCATCTTTTTGGTTGAAAATTCATGTATTTTGTTGAAAGTTTCCCTCTTTTGTATCGAATAATTTCTCAGTTAGAAATTCATATGTTTGATGGAAAATTAATGTATTTTGTCAAACTTTCAACTTTTTTGTCTGAAAATTCATCTTTTTGGTTAAAAATTAAAACTTTAAGGTTGAAAATTCATTTCTTCAGTTGAAAATTTTACCATTTGTCAAAAATTATTTTTTTTTTGTTAAAAAATTCTTTTTTTTTCAGTGAAAATCTAACTATTTAATTTCTTGATTAAAAATATCTCTTTTTCAGATAAAGATTTATATTCATATTCATTTCTTCAGTTGAAAATTTTACCATTTGTCAAAAATTATTATTTTTTTGATGTTAAAAAGTTCTTTTTTTTCAGTGAAAATCTAACTCTTTCATTTCTTCATTAAAAATGTCTTCTTTCCAGATGAAAATTTATATATCCATTCCAAAATTTTTGGTTGAAAATTCATGTATTTTGTGGAAAATTTGCCTTTTTGTATGGAATAATTCTCATTGGTTTAAAATCGATATTTTTCAGTTAGAAATTTCTTTTTTTTTTTCGGTCGAAAATTTATATTTTCGTTACAAAATTGAACTATTTTTTTGGAAACTTGTTGCTTTTCGTTAAAAAATGAATTTTCTTAATGCAATTATAACACATTCATTTTTGGTTTGAAGATTGATGTTTTGTAGTGGAAATTTAATTTTTTTATTAAAAACTGATGTTTTTCGTTCAGAATTCATCATTTTTGGTAAAAAATTATTCTTCTTGGTAAAAAATAATTCTTCTGGTTTGAAAATTGAACTATTTTCTTGATATTCTTTATTCATGTCTAAAAATTGTTTTTTCGTACTGAAATTTTAAGAATACAATTAATATATTCAAAAAATATCAAATGACATTAAAAGACGATTTTCAAAAAAAACTTTTAAATTTTCAACCGAAAAGAATAACTTTTCAACAAAATTGTATCATTTTCAACAAAATTGTATCACTTTTATCAAAATATTAAAATTTTTAATCCAGAAGATGAATTCTCAATTGCGATAGGCTTTGTAGCCTGCGAAAAATAAATGAAATTTTGGATAATTTATAGAATGAAGAACAATAGTTTAAATAAACATTGGAGATAATTGTTATTACTTAAAAAATATTCATTCAAATATTCATCAATATTAATTAATTAATTTTCTGATTTTAAATATTATCGATCCATTGGTCAAATAGTTTTCTAGTGAAACGAGAAAAAATCTGCCTCAGCCCGGATTTGAACCGGGAACGCCACTATCCATGAGTGAAGCGTTAACCAATTACGCCAGCGAGGCTGCAGCAGATAAACGCTCCACTCATGGATAGTGGCGTTCCTGGTTTAAATCCGGGCTGAGGCTGAGTTAACATTTTTTTTTATACTGAAAATGTAAGTATACCATTTTTGGTTGAAAATTGATCTTTGTTAGTTGAATATTAATTTTTTTCAGTTGATAATTAATTTATTCTGTTAAAAAATTAACAATTTCGTCGAAGTTTCTTTTTTGGTTAAATATTTAAGTTTTTTTTTGTAGAAAAGTTAACTATTTTTTTGAAAATTCGTCGTTTATGGTTGAAAATTAATTTTTTCAACTGAAAATTCAACTCTTACATTTTTTGTTTGAAAGTTGATCTTTTTTAGTTGAAAATTCAATTTTTTGGTTGAAAATTCTACTTTTTTGGTCGAAAATGGAATTTTTTGATTAAAAATTCTTTTGTTTTCTTAACATTTTTTTAATTCATTTTTCTTAATTGAAAATTAATGTATTTTTTTGAAAATTCGTATTTTTTGTAGAAAATTAATCTTCACGGTTGAAAATTCATCTTGTTGATAGAAAATTGAACTATTTTCTTAACGATTCGTTGTTTTTGGTAAAAAATTGATTTTTTTTTTAAGTTAAAAATTCAATTTTTTGGTTGAAAATTTATTTTATTTTTTTTTAATTTCTCTTCTTTTATCCAATAATTCTTCTTGGTTTGAAAATGATATTTTTAAATTCAAAATTAAAAATTTTGGTGGAAAATTAATGTATTTTGTTAAAGGTTCGACTTATTGGTTTGAAAATTAAGCTTTTTGGTTGAAAATTTATTTTTTGTTGTTGAAATTTGATCTGTTTTGGATAAAGTTTTTTTTTCGTTTTTTTTGGTAAAAAAATTAATTTTTTTCTACGAAAGTCTAACTCTTTCATTTTTGGTTGAAAATTGATCTTCTGTAATGAACTTTCAATTTTTTGGTTGAAAATTCAAACTTTTAAGATAAAAATTCATATATTCAGTTGCAAATTTTACCATTTGTCAAAAATTATTTTTTTTTTTGGTTAAAAAATTCTTTTTTTTCAATGAAAATCTAACTCTTTCAATTTTTGTTAAAAATTGATCTTTTGGTAGCAAAAATTGAACTTTTGGGTTGAAAATTTATGTAATTTGTTGAAAATTCGACTCTTTTCGTAGAAAATTATTCTTTCTTGTAAGAAATTATTTTTTTTTTTACTGAAAATTTAACTATTATGTTGAAAATTGGTTTTTTGTTTTTGTAAATTATTTTTCTAACTGAAAAAACAACCATTTCATTTTTTCATTGAAAATATCTCCTTTTCAGATGAAAATTTGTATATTCATCCCAAAGTGCGTCATTTTGGTAGAAATTTAATATTTTGGTGAAAAGTTGATCATTTTTAAAACATTTTTTTTTGTACTAAAAATTTAAGTATTCCATTTTTGGTTGAAACTTGGCCTTTTTCGTTGAAAACTCATCTTTTTGGTTGAAAATTCATGTATTTTGTTGAAAATTCGACTCTTTTAGTAGAAAATTAATCTTTATTCAAAGAAATTATTTTTTTTTACTGGAAATTCAACTATTATGTTGAAAATTCGTTTTTTGTTGTTGTAAATTATTTTTCTAACTGAAAATACAACTATTTCATTTTTTGATTAAAAATATCTTTCCAGATGAAAATTTATATATCCATTCGAAAATGCGTCATTTTGGTAGAAATTTAATATTTTTGTGAAAATTTGATCATTTTTATGTCTGGGTTGAAAATTGAACTATTTTCTTGAAAATTCGTTGTTTCTGTTTAAAACTTTTTTTTTCACTAGAAATTTAAGCATTCCATTTTTGGTTAAAACTTGACCTTTTTTTTTGAAAACTCATCTTTTTGGTTGAAAATTCATGTATTTTTTAAAAATTCACCCTTTCGTATCAAATAATTCTCCTTGGTTTGAAATCGATATTTTTCAGTTAGAAATTCAAATGTTTGTTCGAAAATTAATGTATATTTTCAAACTTTCAACTTTTTTGTTTGAAAATTCATTTTTTGATTTGAAAATTTTACCATTTGTCAAAAATTCTTTTTTTTTTGTTACAAATTTTTTTTTTCA
>CAKNYM010049062.1:158363-196372 GCA_932195095.1 Andricus curvator
AAAAATTCTTTTTTTTTTGTTACAAATTTTTTTTTTCAATGAAAATCTAACACTTTTATTTTTGGTAGTAAAAATTGAATTTTTGGGTTGAAAATTCATGTATTTTTTTGAAAATTCGACTCTTTTGGTAGAAAATTAACCTTTTTTGTAAGAAATTATTTTTTTTTACTGAAAATTTAATTATTATGTTCAAAATTCGTTTATTGTTTTTGTAAATTATTTTTTCTAACTGCGAATACAACCATTTCATTTTTCGATCAAAAATGGTTTTTTTTAGATGAAAATTTATATATCCATTCGAAAATGCGTCATTTTGGTAGAAATTTAATATTTTTGTGAAAATTTGATCATTTTTATTTCTGGGTTGAAAATTGAACTATTTTCTTGAAAATTCGTTGTTTCTGTTTAAAACTTTTTTTTTTACTAGAAATTTAAGCATTTCATTTTTGGTTAAAACTTGACCTTTTTTGTTGAAAACTCATCTTTTTGGTTGAAAATTCGTGTATTTTTTAAAAATTCACCTTTTTGTATCAAATAATTCTTCTTGGTTTGAAATCGATATTTTTCTGTTAGAAATTCAAATGTTTGATGGAAAATTAAAGTATTTTGTTAAACGTTCGACTTATTGGTTTAAAAATGAAGCTTTTTGGTTAAGAATTTATTTTTTTAGTTGAAATTTGATCTATTTTGGACAAAGTTATTTTTTTCCGGTTAAAAACTAATCGTATTGTAGTACAAAATTGAACTATTTTCTTGAAAACTCGTTGTTTTTGGTAAAAATAATGAATTTTTTAAAATCAAAATCTAACTCTTTCATTTTTGGTTGAAAATTGATCTATTGTAGTGAAAATTCAATTTTTTGGTTAAAAATTCAAACTATCAAGTTTAGAATTCATTTCTTCAGTTGAAAATTTTATCATTTGTCAAAAATTATTTTTTTTGTTTGTTAAAAATTGATCTTTTGGTTGTAAAAGTTTAACTTTTGGGTAGAAAATTCATGTATTTTGTTGAAAATTCGACTCTTTTGGTAGAAAATTAATCTTTTTTGTAGGAAATTATTATTTTTTTGACTGAAAATTTAACTATTATGTTGAATATTCGTTTTTTGTTTTTTAAAATGATTTTTCTAACTGAAAATACAACCATTTCATTGTTAGTTTAAAAATATCTCTTTTTCAGATGAAAATTTATTTTTACTGTTTATTTACTGATTTTTTTTATTTTTACTACTTATTTACTGATTTTTTTTTTTTTTAATTAAGTATTCCATTTTTGGTTGAAACTTGACCTTTTTCGTTGGAAATTGATCTTTTTGGTTGAAAATTCATGTGTTTTTTGAAAATTCACCTTTTTGTATAAAATAATTCTTCTTGGTTTGAAATCGATATTTTTCAGTTGAAAATTCAAATGTTTGTTCGAAAATTTTTTCGGTCGAAAATTTATATTTGTGTTACGAAATTGAACTATTTTCTTGGAAACTTGTTGCTTTTCGTTAAAAAATGAATTTTCTTAATGCAATTATAAAACATTCATTTTTGGTTTGAAGATTGATGTTTTGTAGTGGAAATTTAATTTTTTTATTAAAAACTTATGTTTTTCGTTCAGAATTCATCATTTTTGGTAAAAAATTCATGTATTTTGTTGAAAATTCGACTCTTTTAGTAGAAAATTATTCTTTTTTCAAAGAAATTATTTTTTTTTTACTGAAAATTCAACTATTATGTTGAAAATTCGTTTTTTGTTGTTGTAAATTATTTTTCTAACTGAAAATACAACTATTTCATTTTTTGATTAAAAATATCTTTCCAGATGAAAATTTATATATCCATTCGAAAATTTTTTGTTGAAAATTCATGTATTTTGTGGCAAATTTGCCTTTTTTGTATCAAATAATTCTCCTTGGTTTGAAATCGATATTTTACAATTAGAAATTCAAAATTTTGATGGAAAATTAATGTATTTTGTCAAACTTTCAACTTTTTTATTAGAAAATTCATCTTTTTGGTCGAAAGTTCTTTTTTTCGGTCGAAAACTTATATTTTCGTTATAAAATTGAACTGTTTTCTTGGAAACTTGTTGCTTTTCGTTAAAAAATTAATTTTCTTAATACAATTCTTTCATTTTTGATTTGAAGATTGATCTGTTGTAGTGGAAATTTAATTTTTTTTTGTTAAAAACTCATGTATTTTGTTCAGAATTTTTTTTTTTTATATAAAATTATTCTTCTTGGTAGAAAATACTTATTCTGTTTTGAAAATGAAACTTTTTTCAGAAATTCTTTGTTTCTGTCTAAAAATTGTTTTTTCGTACTGAAATTGTAAGAATACAATTAATATATTCAAAAAATATCGAATGGCATTAAAATACGATTTAAAAAAAAAATCTTTTCAATTTTCGACCAAAAAGAATAACTTTTCAACAAAACTTATTCGATCATTTTTATCAAAATATTAAAAATTTTAACCCAAAAGATGAATTCTCAATTGCCTGCGAAAAATAAATAAAAATTTTGATAATTTATAGAATGAAGAAGAATAGTTTAAATAAACATTAAAGAAAATTGTTATTACTTAAAAAATATTCATTTAAATATTCATCAATATTATTTATCTATTTGGATGAAAAATTCATCTATTTTGTGAAAAACTAATATATTTTGTGAAAAATTCGACTATTTTGGTCGCAGTTTTGGATTCGCAGTCGATGAAGAGACATTGAGCCACTAAATTTAATTACAGTTTCACCTTAAATCAAGCTTTTTGATCTAATTTGAGCAGTCATTCAATTCTGAATTCAGATTTAGCAGAAATGTCCCTTTCAAAGCCATATACATCGTTTACTGATGCCAGCAGTAGTATGATCCTAATCATTAAACAGAGAGGGTATATACGTACATGATCCGAGTAAATGGTACATGATATGAGCATTAGTACCGTGTTAAAACGTTGTAAATTCGCGCTTTCAAGGACCGAAATAACTTGATGACAAACAAACAATAAATTTGTTGCTATTCAGAAATTTTCTTTTTTTTTGTTGATAACACTGAACAATATCAATTATTAAATCTTCAGACGTGAATTTCAAATCTAGATGATTTTTAACCAAATAGTTGAGTTTTCAACCAAAGAGATCAATTTTCGAACAGGGAGATTAACTTCCTATCAAAACAGATGGTTTTTCATAAAAAATACATGAATTTTCAACCAAATAGATGAATTTACAACCAAAAAACGTCAACTTTCAACACTAAAGGGATTATTACAATTTTTAGTGAAAAAAATAATTTTTAAACAAAACAACGAATCTGCAAGAAAATAGTTCAATTTTTAAGTTAGAAGAATTATTTTCTACCATAAAATATCAATTTTCTGCAGTATAAGTGAAACGAGTTTTCAACATAAAAGTTAACTTTTCAGTGGAAAAATAAATTTTTCATCATCAATATTAAGTTTTTAAGAAAATAGTAGAATTTTCAACGTAATACATGAATTTTCCACCAAAAAATTGAATTCCCACTACAAAAAATTAATTTTAAACCAAAAATGAAAGAGTTGGATTTTCATTAAATAAAAATTATTTTTCAACCAAACGTGAAGAACTTTTGAGTGAATAGTTAATTTTTTAACTGCAGGAATTAATTTTTAACCAAAAAAGATCAATTTTCAAAGAAGAAGATTCATTTTCTACGAAAATGACACATTTTCATCTGGACACAAGAATTTCACAAAAAAAAAAAATGTCGAACAAAAAAGAAACGAACTTTCATTAGAATAGTTGAATTTTCAGTAAAAAATTTTATTTTTTATGAAAAAGATTAATTTTTTATCATAATCGTAGAATTAAAAAAAAACATGAATTTCAACCAAAAAATTGAATTTCCACTACAAAAGATCAATTTTAAATCAAAAATGAAAGAGTTAGATTTTCATTTAAAAAAATTAGTTTTTTTACCAAAAACAACGAGTTTTCAAGAACATAGTTCCATTTTGTACTAAAACGATTAGTTTTTGACCGAAAAAAATTACTTTATCTAAAATAGATCAAATTTCAACTAAAAAAAAAATAAATTCTTAACCAAAAAGTCTAATTTTTAAACCAATAAGTCGAAAGTTTGACATAATACATTAATTTTCCAACAAGCATTTGAATTTCTAACATAAAAATATCGATTTCAAACCAAGAGGAATTATCTGATACAAAAAGGTGAATTTAAAAAAATATATGAATTTTTAACCAAAAAGGTGAGTTTTCAACGAAAAAAGCCAAATTTCAACCAAAAATGGAATACTTAAATTTTTAGTAAAAAAAAAAAATTTAAGCAGAAACAACGAATCTTCAAGAAAATAGTTCAATTATTAACCCAGAAGAATGATTTTTTACAATAATACCAATTTTCTTCAAAATTCATGAATTTTCAACCAAAAAATATCAATTTTCAAACAAGAAGATTAATTTTCTACGAAAATGACACATTTTCACCTGGATACAAAAATTTCCATTTAAAAAAAAAATTCGAACAAAAAAGAAACGAATTTTCATTAAAATGGTTAAATTTTCAGTAAAAAAATTCATTTTTCATGAAAAAGATTAATTGTTTACCAAAATAGTCGAATTTCAAAAGAAATACATGAATTTTCAAACAAAAACTTGAATTTCCACTACAAAAGATCAATTTTCAACAAAAAATGAAAGAGTTAGATCTTCTTTAAATAAAAATTATTTTTTGAACCAAAAAGGAAGAATTTTCAGGAAAAGAGTTCAATTTTTTACCAAAATTATGCATTTTTCAACCAAAAATAAAGAACTTTTCACAAAATAGTTAAATTTTTAACTGTAGGAATGAATTTTTAACCAAAAAGGCTTATTTTTAACAAAAAAAAATAAATTTTCAACTATAGAAGGTTATTTTTTAATAAAAAAAACGAATCTTCAAGAAAATAATTCAATTTTCTATCAACAAAATAAATTTGTAACCGAAAAGATTAATTTTCTACTACAAAAGACACATTTCGAAAAAAATAAATTTTTCATTTTTCATAAATTTTTCAAAAAAATAGAATAGTTAAATTGTCAGTGAAAAAAAAAACTTAATTTTCAACAAAAAAAGCATTTTTCGAAAATATAATTGAAATATAAAAAAATCTGTTTTCTTGAAAATTCATTGATTGTGGTTGAAAATTAAGTTTTTTAACTCAAAATGTAATTCTTCCATATTTGGTGAAAAATTGAATAATTTTCTACCAGAAACAATGAAATTTCAACCACATAGTTCAATTTTGAACTAAAAAGGGAAAATTTTCAAGTAACAAAAAAACGAGTTTTTTCAACAAAATTGCTAAATTTTCAACTAGAGAAATAAATTTTCAAACACAATAATTAATTTGCAACCAAAAATGAAAAAGTTGAATTTTGCAGATAAAAAATTGAATTTTCAACAAAATAGATCAATTTTCAACGAAAAAAATGAATTTTCAACTGAAAAGATAAATTTTTAACCAAAAATAGAAATTTTCAATTTTAAGAAATTGCATTTTCAACAAAAAAGATCAATTTAGAAACGAAAGAAATGAATTTTTAACGCAAAAGATGAATTTTCAAACAAATAATTTTCTACCAAAAAGTTGAATTTTCAACTAAAAAAAATTAATTTTCAACCAAAAAAAACCGAATGTTTGAAAAATTAGTTAAATTTTCAACCAAAAATGGTATCGTTAAAAAAAAAAGAATTTTCAACAAAATACATAGATTTTCAATGCGTAGTCGAATTTTCAACTAAAAAAAATATAAATTTTCCACCAAAAATGGAATAGTTTAATTTTTAGTTAAAGTAAATAATTTTCTGTCTAATGTTTTCAGTTTAAAAAATCAATTTCTGAAAAAAAATATATTTTTATCAAAATAGTTAGACTTTCAACCAATTAAATTAATTTTTAACCGAAATAGATGAATTTTCAAACAAGAACACTAGTTTTCTACCAAAAAAAAAAATGAATTTTCGACTGAAAAAGATCAATTTTTAAGCCAAAGAAAAACTAATTTTCAGAAAAATAGTTCAGTTTTCAGCCAAAGAATGATTTTTGAAGAAAAAGGCAAATTTTTAACCAAAAAGATTAATTTTCAACGGGAAGAGACGAATTTTCAATCAAACACACGACCTAGCAATCAAATGGTTTATTTGTCAACTAAAATAAAAATTTCAACAAAAAATCGAATATTTAAATTCTCATTTAATTAATTTTCAACAACAAAAATTAATTTTCAAATAAAAAGATGAATTTTCAAACAAGAAGAATAATTTTCTACCAAAAATATGAATTTTCAACTAAAAAAAATACATTTTTTAACTGAAAATTTTAGTATATACTTGAGTTGTCAGTTAAAAAAAATTAATTTTCAACCAAAAAGAAACAACAAATTTTCAACGAAATGGGTCAATTTTTAACCAAAATAGATGAATTTTCAAAGACCAAATAGTTAAATTTTTAACTGCAGGAATGCATTTTTAACCAAAAAGGCAAATTTTCAACAAAATACATAAATTTTCGACCAAAAAATTAAATTTTTAACTACAGAAGATCAAATTTTAACAAAAAACAACGAATCTTCGAGAAAATAGTTCAATTATTAACCCAGAAGAATTATTTTTGACCCAAAATACAAAATTTCTTCAAAATTCATGAATTTTCAACCAAAAAAGATAAATTTTCAAACAAGCAGATTAATTTTCTACGAAAATGACACATTTTCATCTGGATACAAAAATGTATATTTAAAAAAAAATGTCGAAGACAAAAGAAACGAATTTTCATTAAAATAGTTAAATTTTCAGTAAAAAAATTCATTTTTTTACAAAATACATGAATTTTCAACCAAAAAATTAAATTTTCCACTACGAAAGATCAATTATTAATAAAAAACAACGAATATTCAAGAAAATAGTTCAATTATTAACCCAGAAGTATTATTATTTACAAAAAATACCAAGATTAATTTTCTACAAAAATGACACATTTTTCATCTGGATACGAAAATTTTCTTAAAAAAAAAAAAAATTGTACAAAAAGGAAACGAATTTTTATTAAAATAGTTAAATTTTCAGTAAGGAAATTCATTTTTCATGAAAAAGATTAATTTGTTATCAAAATAGTCGAATATTTAAAGAAAAAATACATTAATTTTCAACCAAAAAATTGAATTTCCACTATGAAAGATCAATTTTCAACAAAAAGTGAGAGTTAGATTTTTATTAAATAATAATTATTTTTTTAACCAAAAAGAAAGAATTTTTAGGAAAAGAGTTCAATTTTTTACCAAAAATATGAATTTTTCAACCAAAAATACAGAAATTTTCACAAAATAGTTAAATTTTCAACTGTAGGAATGAATTTTTAACCAAAAAGGCAAGTTTTCAACCAAAAAATTTAATTTTCAACTACAGAAGATCAATTTTCAATAAAAAACAACAAATCTTCAAGAAAAGAATTCAATTTTCTATAAACAAGATGAATATTTAACCAAAAAGATTAATTTTCTATCACAAGAGACGCATTTTCAAGAAAATACATTTATCCAATTAAAAAAGTTAATTTCAAAAAATGGAATAGTTAGATTGTCAGTTTAAAAAAAAACTAACTTTAAAAAAAAAATCATTTTTGGAAAATATAATTGAATTTTTAACAAAATAAAAGAATTTACAAACAAAAAATTGAATTTTTGAACAAAAAAGGTAGAATTCTCAACAAAACACGTGAATTAAAAAAAACTGAAATTTTAACTAAAAAATATTTACTTTTGAACCAAAAATGAAACAGTTTCATTTTTAGTTGAAAAAATTAATTTTCAAACAAAAGCAACGAAGTTTCAAGAAAATAGTTCAATTTGCTACCAAAAGACGAATTTTCAAACAAAAAAAGTCGAATTTTCATCAAAATACATACATTTTCAGCTGAAAAATTAAATTTTCAATTACAGAAGATTAATTTTTAATCAAAAACAACGATTTTTTGAAAAAAGAGATTATTTTTTAACCAAGAAGATGAATTTTCAACCAAGAAGATTAATCTTCTACCACAAAAGACGAATTTTCAAGAAAATATATCAATTTCCAATTAGGAACTGCGAAACCAAAACTGCTACCAAAATAGTCGAATTTTCAACCAAATGGATGTTTTTTCAAATATAAAGAGATCAATTTTCAAATAAGAAGATTAATTTTCTACGAAAATGAGACACTTTCGACCCGATACAAAACTTTTATTCTAAAATAATATATTTTTAAACAACGCATATAATAGTTATATCTTCAGCTGAAAAAAAATTCGAAAAAAAGAAACGAATTTGCATTAAAATAATTGAATTTTCGGTAAAAAAAAAATGAATTTTGTATCTAAATAGTCGAATTAAAAAAAAAATACATCAATTTTCAACCAAAAAATTGAATTTCCACCGCAAAAGTTCAATTTTCAACCAAGAATTAAAGAATTAGAAAGATAGACGAAGTTCAAGGAAATGCTTTAGTGCTTAACTTAAAAAGTTAAATTTTTAACAAAAAATGGAATAGTTGAACTTTCAGTTGAAGATATTAATTTTAAATAGAAAAAAGGACTTTTGAAAAAAAATGATTAAATTTGAAACAAAGAAGATCAATTTTCAACAATAAATGAATAGTTAATTATTCAGTTAAAAAAATAATAATTTTCCACCAAACAGAAAATTTAGTTGAAAATTTGTCTTTCTTTGTCGACATTTTTAGGATCCACAGATATGAAAAACTTCAGGGTCATCTTTTTATCAATTCATGCTTGCATCAATATAAGGTTTCATCCAAAAATAAATTTTAATGCCGAAAGAACCTTTTAGGCGAACTGTGTTCGAGGGAGACTTCTTGTTAGACGATTTTCCATTGCTAACAGAACCGTAATTATCAATTGAGTTGAGTAAAATCTCCGAGAGAAAAGTATCTCGACGGGAACTGGAACTGAAAATGCGAAAGACGGATTGCAATTAGCATTTCTTTACTTTCCTGGAGAACTTCCAAGTTAAAGGAATTAACTATGTAGGTTATATTGCGCCGAGCAAGATACGGAATAAATTCTAGAAGTTCGTTTCTCGATTATTGTATTAGCGGCGAGCTGGATTTATGGCATATAATCCCTGGTTATCAATTATACATACAATAAATTACGTAAAAGATATAATTTGTAACCATTGATTTACTTCATATTCAATGCCAGTTGATCAATTTGATCCAAATTAAGGATGGAATTTCAATTTTGAAGATAGCTATGTCGATAGTTGTGCCAAGCCATGTTTCACCAGAAATTGCTGAAGAAGCTGCGCTGGATGGGTAGGAGCATTGCAGTAGTGAAGGAACCAGTTGCCACCTTACCCAAAATCTGGGCTCTAAATTTCCGAAGCAATAGTTTTTGGATTCGCAAAAATCAAATTTTCAATAAAAAATAGTGAGTGGTGAAATAGTTGATGATAAAACTCGTTTCCAATAATGCTACTCATAAAAAAATAGAATTTTCGTTTTAAAGATAGCCATGCCAACAGTTGTATGAAGCCGCGTTTCACCAGAAATTGTTGAATGAGCTGCACTGGATAGGCAGGAGCATTGCCGTAGTGTAGACCTATTTTCCACTTTACCCAAAATATTGGCTCAAACTTTCCTGAATAATAGTTTTCAAAAGCGCAAAAATGCGTTTCTTAATTTTTCAAATAGAAAAAAAATAGTAAGTGATACAAAGGCTGATGATAAAACCTATTTTTAATTTTGCTACCAGTAAAATAATACTAAAGAACTGCTGCTTTAAAAGCCGGTCAATACATTCTAGAATTTCGTTTCTGGATTATTGTATTAACGGCGAGTTGAATTTATGGCATATAATATTTGATTATCAATTATACAATGTCAATAATAAATTGCATTTACAGTCATAGAGAATATGGAAAACTATAATTTTGAAATATTAATTTACTTCACAGTAAATGCCATTTGAACAATTGTATCCAAATTAGAGATGGAATTCTTATTTCAAAGATAGCCATGCCGATAGTTTCACCAGAAATTGCTGAGAAAGCTGCGCTGAATAGGTAGGAGCGTTGCCGTAGTAAAGAACCCAGTTGCGACTTTACCTTAAATTTTGAAAAATAGTGAGTTGTGAAATTTTTTTTTAATAATAGACAAACCAAAGTGCTCATTTTAATCAATTTAAAAATAGAAATTTACAAAAAATACATAATTAGAAAACAATATAAAAAAGTTTTTAAACACAAAGACAAATCAGACAAATCAAATTTTGTATTCGAAAAGATAATTATTCGAGCTGGAAAAGGGAAGGGAAGAGGTGTGTCGCACCCTATCCATTTCCCAGCTTTATGATTTCTTCACAAAAATTGTCAGAATTATTCTATTTGAAAATTTATGATCAAAAAGTCTTTTCTATTCATGCGTCAACTTTGAATTATCTCGATGAAAAAAGTTTTTCTATTTGAAACAGATGTTTCAAATATTATAAATGAGCATAACTTCCTTACTCTTCAATAACATGTATTAATACTTTACGTCAATCTATTCGTCTCGAACCAAGGAATATTTTATATTCTTGTGTCAACTTTGAATTATGTTAGTGAAAAAAGTTTTACTATAAAAAACGGTGTTTTCAAATATTATGCATTACCGTAGCTTCCCTAATCTTCACTAAAATGTATCGATATTATTATAAATATATATTATTCAATTTGTCTTGAATCAACCCAACTTTTTTATCCTCGCATCAACATTAAATTATGAGAATGAGAAAACTTTTACTACAAAAATCGATTTCAGAAATATATAAAAGACCATAACTCCCCTACTCTTTCATAAAATGTATTAATATTGTAGGTCAATCGATTCGTCTCGAACCAAGCAATCTTTTATGTTCTTGCATCAACTTTGAGTTATGTTAAGGAAAAAAGTTTTTCCATAAAAAACCGTATTTTCAAATATTATGCATTACCATAGCTTTCTTACTCTTCAATAGAATGTATCAATATTATAGGTCAATCGATTCGTCTCGAACGAAGGAATCTTTTATATTCTTGCATCAACTTTGAAATATGTTGAACAAAAAAGTTTTATATAAAAAACCGTATTTCTAAATGTTATGCATTACCATAGCTTCCTTACTCTTCAATAGAATTTATCAATATTATAGGTCAATCGATTCGTCTCGAATCAACAAATCTTTTCTATTTTTGCATCAACTTCAAATTATGAGAATGAAAAAATGTTCACTTTGAAAATCGATTTTAAATATAATAAAGATGACGATAACTTAGTTATTCTTAAATAAAACGTATTAATATTGTAGGTCAATCGATTCGTTTTAACCCAGGAATCTTTTATATTCTTGCATCAACTTTAAATTATGTTAAAGAAAAAAGTTTTACTACAAAAAACCGTATTTTCAAACATTATGCATTACCATAACTTTCTTACTCTTCAATAAAATGTATCAATATTATAGGTCAATCGATTCGTCTCGAATCAACACATCTTTTCTATTCTCGCATCAACTTTAAATTATTAGAATGAAACAATTTTCACTGTAAATTCGATTTTGAATATAATAAAAATGACGATAACTTAGTTACTCTTAAATAAAACGTATTAATGTTTAGGTCAATCGATTCGTCTTGAATCAAGGAATCTTTTATGTTCTTGCATCAACTTTGAAATATGTTGAAAAAAAAGTTTTACTATAAAAAACCGTATTTTCAAATATTATGCACAACCATAGCTTCCTTACTCTTCAATCAAATGTATAGATATGATAGGTCAATCAATTTGTCTTGAATCAACCCAACTTTTCCATCCTCGCATCAACTTCAAATTATGCAAATGAGAAAATTTTTACTATGAAAATCGATTTCAGAAATATATAAATTACCATAACTTCCCTACTCTTTAATTATATGTATTAATATTGTAGGTCAATCGATTCTCCTCGTACCAAGGAATTTTGTTTTTTTCATCAACATTGAATTATGTTAAGGAAAGAAGTTTTAACATAAAAAACCGTATTTTCAAATATTATGCATTACCATAGCTTCCTTACTCTTCAATAAAATGTATGGATATGACAGGTCAATCAATTTGTTTTGAATCAACCCAACTTTGTTATCCTTGCATCAACTTTAAATCATGCAAATGAGAAAATTCTTACTATGAAAATCGATTTCAGAAATATATAAATTACCATAACTTCCCTACTCTTCAATTATATGTGTTAATATTGTAGGTCGATCGATTCTCCTCGAACCAAGGAATTTTTTTTATTTGTTCATCAACTTTGAATTATGTTAAGGAAAAAAGTTTTACCATAAAAACCGTATTTTCAAATATTATGCATTACCATAGCTTTCTTACTCTTCAATAAAATGTATAAATATTATAGGTCAATCGATTCGTCTCGAACCAAGGAATCGTTTATGTTGTTGCATCAACTTTGAATTATGCTAATTAAAAAAGTTTTACTATGAAAAACCGATTTTTAAAATATTATTGAGTGCTAAAAAGAATTCAATAAATATTTTTAGAAATCCTTCTGTCAGTTTCAAGATATTAGTGGTGAAAATAAGTCCTCCAAATTTCATCAATTTATCAGCAACTGTTTTTAAGTTATCGTGTTCATAAAAAAGTGTGACATCCACACACACACACATCCTCAACACACTGTATTACACATTTTGCTTCCTCATAGAGGAAGCTTTGTAATGGTAACATTTTCCAAAATTTTTAAATTTATTAAATTAAACCTACCTCAATTTAAAAATGTCTAATACAATGTTCTAAGCAATTGTCCGGATGTGTGTGGATGTGGCTGTGGATGTGTGCGTGTGTGCGGATGTCACACTTTTTTGTGAACACGATAACTTGAAAACGGTTGCAGATAAATTGATGAAATTTGGAGGGCTTATTTTCACCAGTAATGTCTTGAAACTGACCAAAGGATTTCTAAAAATATTTATTGTATTTTTTTTGAGCAGTCAATAATATTTTAAAGATCGGTTTTTCATAGTAAAACTTTTTTCATTGGCAGAATTCAAAGTTGATGCACGAATATAAAAGATTTCTTGGTTCGAGAAGAATCGATTGAACCAATATTAATACATTTTAATAAAGAGTAGAAAAGTTATGGTAATTTATATATTTTGAAAATCTGTTTTTTATAGTGAAACTTTTTTCATTAACACAATTCAAAGTTGATGCAAGAACAAAAAAGATGTGCCGATTCGAGACAAATCGATTTACCTATGATATTAATATATTTTATTAAAGAGTAGGAAAGTTATCATAATTTACATATTTTGAAAATCGGATTTTTTCAAACTTTTTTCAATTACTCAAAGTTAATAACTCAAAGTTGATGCAAGAACAGAAAATATGTGTTGATTTGAGACAAATCTATTGACCTATAATATTAATCCATTTTATTAAAGAGTGAGGAAGCTATGGTAATACATAATATTTCAAAACACGGTTTTTTATAGTAAAACTTTTTTCACTAACATAATTCAAAATTGATGCAATAACGGAAAAGATTCCTTGATTCGAGGCAAATCGATTGATCTATAATATTAATACACTTTATTGAAGATTAGGGAAGTTATATGCTCATTTATAATATTTTAATCATTTGTTTAAAACAGAAAAACTTTTATCATCGACATAATTCAAAGTTGACGCATGAATAGAAAATACTTTTTTATCATAAATTTTCAAATAGAATAATTCTGACAATTTTTGTAAAAAAATCATGAAGCTTGGAAAGGGATAGGGTGCGACAGAACTTTTCCCTCCCCTTGTCCAGCTCGAAAAATCATCATTTCGATTACAAAATTCAATTTGTCTGATTTGTCTTTGTATTTAAAAAAAATTTTGTATTATTTTGTAATTTTGTATTATTTTGTAAATTTCTATTTTTAAATTGATCAAAATGAAAACTTTGGTTTGTCTATTATTGAAAAAATAACTAATGCTTCCTCTATGAGGAAGCAAATATATATCCTAAGGGGAAGCTAAGTGCTCGTGAAATGAGCACCGTATAATTATCAATACAAACAAAGTGGAAACACTTGAAATCGAATTCACAGCTCGTTTAAATTGAGGAAGGTTTAATTAAATTAATTAAATTTTTCTTTTAATGTTACCATTACAAAGCTTCCTCTACGAGGTATCAAAAATAATCATTTCTAGAGTTGAATACTCATTTTTCTTGTTTGATAGTTCATTTTTTTAAAAGAAAATTTAACTATTTCTGTTACAGATTTATCATTTTAGTTGTAAACTCATCTCCTTAGTTTGAAAATTCAACGATTTTTTGTTGAAAATTAATTATTTTTTGTTGAAAAGTCTACTACCTTATTCTCGGTTGAGTATTCATATTTTTTATTCAGACTTTTATTATTCAGCTGCAAACTTATTATTTGAAAAAATTCAACTATTTTTTTTTTTTAATATTACCGTTTTTCTGCACATTTATATTTTCGGGTTGAAAATTTTTTTATTCCTCTTGACTGAAAAATCTTTCTTGGATTCTTTCTTTTCAATTTGGAAAGTCATCTTTTTTGTTAAAATTGTAATATTCAATTGAAAATTTAATTATTAAAAAAAAAACTATTTTGTTGAATATTAACATTTTTCCTAATATTTATATTTTTGGGTTGAAAGTTCAACCATTTCGTAGAAAATTCGTTCTTTTGGCTTGAAAATTCATCAATTTGGTTAAATTTTTTTTATTCCTTCCGACTGAAAAGTCATTTTTGATTACAAAAACGCCAGGAATTCTGGTAAAAATTTAATCTCTTTAGTTACAATATTTACTAACATATATTTGATCAGGAATTGATATTTAATTGGATAAAATTTAATTATTTGGTAAAATTCAACAATTTTTTTTAACTCACTGTGTCATCAATTCTAGAAAACAATAACGTTTAATGCTTCACAGCGGAAGCATTGTGGGAACAAATAAAAATTGTTTAAAAATTTTACCAAATATTCTCAAAAAATATATTATTCTCAACATTCGTTAATTGTGCCATAAATGCCAGAATAAACGAAATTTCTACGATTTGAAGGGGAAAATTGGTTTGAATAAATAAATCGTGTTTAAATAAATTACAAAATATGTTAAACAAAAGTACTACACTTGAAATTCATCAACTTCATATAATTTGTCCCGAAAGATAATAACTTTATACAATTGACAGGGGGAAAATTGTTCAAACAAATAATAATTTTTTAAACAATACAAAATTTTTCATGCACAATAAAAGGGGATTGGGCGTGTTAAAATAAAAAAAATTATTGCTTGGAAATTATTTCTTGAATGTTTCTCAGGGACGACTGAAAAATCCCGAAAAATAAAATTCCCGATTAATAAAATTCCCGAATAACAAAATTTACGAATAATAATATTCCCTAATTGGAAAATTCTCGAATCATAAAATTTCCGAAATTTCCGCCAGTTTGTAATATTAATACCGAATTTGAAAATTCCCGACAGAATATTGCCGAATTATAAAATATCCGAACTAGAATAATCCCGAATTTGAACAATTAATTTTTCTCAATATATATTATTTATTTAGTAAAAATACAATAATCAAATATTTTTATCAAAAAAATATTTCTACTGTTTGAAGATTCTAAATTATTGTTTGACTTTAAAATAACAATATTTGAACAAAATATAATTCTGAATTACCATTTTTTTTAATTATTGTTATTTTTAATTCAAACAATAATTTTAGAAGTTTTAAACAATAAAAAATATTTGTTATAGAAATATTTAATTATTGTGTTAATTTTCAAGCAATGAATAATATTTATTGAAAAAAAATTGTAATTGTTCAACTCTGGGAATTTTCAAATTCGATAATATTATAAACTGCTGGGAATTTTATTATTCGGGAGTTTTCCAATACTGAAATTTTAAATTAAATTTTATCATTTGGGAATTATCCAAATCGGGAATTTTATTTTACGGGATTTTTCAGTCTTCCCATTTCTCAAGAGGTGACTATACTTTAATCCGCAAAAAGTTTTGTAACAAGTACTTATTTTTTCAATTTTTTCGAAATTTCAAATTTTCCTATTTAAAACCCCATGTTAATTTTGAGAGCCCGGCGGCATGGATTAACGTTGAAAAAAAATTCATGATTTTTCAACCAAAAAGGATCATTTTTCAAACCAGAAGATTAATTTTCTACGAAAATGACACGTTTTCGTCCAGTCACAAAAATTTCCATTCAAAAAAAATTTCGAACAAAAAAGAAACAAATTTTTATTAAAATAGTTAAATTTTCAGTAAAAAATTAATTTTTTACCAAAATAGTCTAATTTAAAAAAAAATGCATGAATTTTCAACCAAAAACTGGAATTTCCACTATAAAAGATAAATTTTAAACAAAAAATGAAAGAGTTAGATCTTCATTAAATAAAAATTATTTTTTTAACCAAAAAGAAGAATTTTTAGGAAAAGAGTTCTATTTTTTACCAAAAATATGCATTTTTTAACCAAAAATAAAGAACTTTTCACAAAATAGTTGAATTTTCAACTGTAGGAATGAATTTTTAACCAGAAAGGCTTATTTTCAACCAAAAAATTAAATTTTCAACTACAGAAGGTCAATTTTTAATAAAAAACAACAAATCTTTAAGAAAATAATTCAATTTTCTATCAACAAGATAAATTTTTAATCAAAAAGATTAATTTTCTACCACAAAAGATACATTTTGAAGAAAATACATTTTTCATTTCAAAAAGGCAATTAAAAAAAAAATAGAATAGTTAAATTGTCAGTTAAAAAAAACATAATTTTCAACAAAAAAAGCATTTTTCGAAAATATAATTGAATTTTTAACAAAAGAAACGAATTTACAAGCAAAAAATAGAATTTTCGAACAAAAACGTAGAATTCTCAACAAAACACGTGAATTTAAAAAAAAAGCAAATATTGAAATTTTAAGAAAAAAGATTTACTTTTGAACCAAAATCAAAACAGTTACATTTTTAGTTGAAAAAATTAATTAAAAAATAAAACAACGAAGTTTTAAGAAAATATTTCAATTTTCTACCAAAAAGATGAATTTTCAAAGGAAAAAAGTTGAATTTTCAACAAAATACATAAATTTTCAAATAAGAAATTAAATTTTCAATTACAAAAGATTAATTATTAACCAAAAACAAAGAATTAAAAAAAAAAATTGATTAGTTTTCTGACAAAAAGATGAATTTTCAACCAAGAAGATTAATCTTCTACTACAAAAGACGAATTTTCAAGAAAATATATTAATTTTCAATTAGGAACTGCGAAACCAAAATTGCTACCAAAATAGTCGATTTTTCAACCAAATTGTTTGAATAATTACCAAATATTCTCCAAAAATATATTATTTTAAACAACAACTGAAAAATTCCGAAAAATAAAATTTACTAATAATAATATTCCCTATTTGAAAAATCCTCCAATCATAAAATTCCCGAATAGTTTATAATATTACACAAATCGTAACATTTCCGACAGTTCATAATATTAATATCGAATTTGAAAATTACCGACAGAGTATTGCCGAATTATAAACTATCCGAACTAGAAATATCCCGAATTTAAACAATTAATTTTTTCTTCAATATATATTATTTATTTATTAAAAATACAATAATCAATTATTGTTATTTAAAAAAATATTTTCAATGTTTGAAGATTCTAAAATTATGTTTGGCTTTAAAATAACAATATTTGAACAAAATATATTTCTGATCGAATTTTTTTTTTATCATTGTTATGTTAAATTCAAACAATAATTTTAGAAGCTTTGAAGAATAAAAAATATTTTTTATAGAAATATTTGATTATTGTATTACTTTTCAAAGAATGAATAATATTTATTGAAAAAAATTGTAATTGTTCAACTTTGGAAATTTTTTAATTCGGCAATCTTCTGTCGGGAGTTTTATTATTCGTGAATTTTCAAATTCGGTAATATTATAAACTGTTGGGAATTTTATATTCGGGAGATTTCCAATACTGAAATTTTTAATTAAATTTTATCATTTTGGAATTTTCCAAATCGGGAATTTCATTTTTCGGGATTTTTCAGTCTTCTCATTTCTTAAGAGGTGAATATACTTTCATCCGCAAAAAGTTTTCTAACAAGTACTTATTTTTTCAATTTTTTCGAAATCTCAACTTTTCCCATTCAAAACCCCATGTTAATTTCGAGAGCCCTGGGGCACGGATTGAAGTTTACAAAAAAAAAAAAAAAGATGACTGTATTTATTTTTCTGGAAACCGAATGAATTGGGGGGGGGGGGGGTCGATCGCCAAAAATCGAAAGTCCAATTTTTGAACCACCATAGTGTTCCTAATTTTAATTTAGAGCAATTTATTTCTCATCAAAAGGGAGGTTAATACTTGTAATTGTTTGAAGTAATTTGAAACGGGTTAGTTTTCACCACTGTCGTAATTTTACGACAGCCTGTAAACCTTTATTGTCGCTGTAGAGCTATTGCTACGCAACCACGTTTTCCGAATTGCTTTTAGAGGGCTTAAGGTCCTTAAGCTCCAAGGATTTTAAGCTCGTCAGATTCCCGTTCCTTGCAGAAGTTCCTCTCATTTATTGCCAGAAAAACTCTAAATTAGAACCAATTTAAGAAATTAGTTTTATGGGATATTACAACATTTTAGAATGTCTTAGTTTTTTGAGAAATTAATTAGTAGGGTGATTTTTTTTAGCTAATTTTTTTAATTCAACTTGGAACCACTACAAATTATTCCTCTTGACGAGGGAATGATCTCTGATTTGTTTCAGAATAAAAAAAAAATTTAGAGGTCGCTCAAGGTCATTTTAGGGCGAAAATGCTCATTCCTAATTAAATTGACGCTATTCATTCATTATTCATTTCTGGCGCGTATGAATTGTGTTCTTTACACTTTAATATTGCACTTCGATTTTTTTTTAGATTATTACAATAACATTCAAAGGTCGTTCAAGGCCATTTGAGGACAAAAATGGCCATTCCTAATTTAATTAACGCTATTCATTGATTATTCATTTCTGGCGCATATGAATTGTGTTCTTTACATTTCAATATTGCACTTAGATTTTTTTGCAGACTTTTACAATCACATTCCAAGGTTGCTCAAGGCCATTTGTGGACAAAAATGGCTATTCTTAATTCGATTGACGCTATTTATTGAGTAATTATTTCTGGCGCTCATCAAGTTTGTTTCTTACACTTTAATATTGCACTTCGATTTTTCTTTAGATTTTTACAATAACATTTAAAGGTCGTTCAAGGTCATTTGAGGACGAAAATGGCTATTCTTAATTAAATTGACGCTATTTATTTCATTTATGATGCGTATGAATTTTGTTCTTCACAAGTCAATATTGCACTCAGATTTTTACAATGACATTCAAAGATGTCTCAAGGTCATTTTCTAAATAAAATCTTGATTCAATGAAATTTTCTCTAGTTTTTTTTCTATAGAAAAGCAGTGTCAATTTATTCATTTCGACAAAAAAAAGTCAAGTTGCTTGATGAATATTGGTCATATTATTTGAAGGACATTCAAGGTCATTTCGCAACAATGAGCTTTTTGTAAATTGCGATAATGAAAAAACAGTGCTAATACTTGCATATTAGATGGCAGTTTATCGCCAAATAAGTTTTCCTCTTTCTTTTCTAATAGGTAAATCATTACCCTTTCTTCTCCACTTATGATAATCAATTCTTCGGAATTACAATTTGAAAACGCAACTTGATCATATATTAATAAAGCTGCGATATCCTACTGTTTTTAAACATTTCTGTTTTCAATTTAAAGCAAAATTTAAAAAAAAGTAAGTACCATGGAAAATAAAAAAATGTTGAATGACCATTTTTCGCAAAATGACCTTCAATAACCTTGAGGTAATATGACACGCAGTTATTAAACCTTTTGACTAACTTTTCAGCCGCAATTATTAAATTGACACTGTTTCTCGAAAAAGAACTAGAGAAAATTCAATTGAATAAAAATTTTATTTAGAAAATGACCTTGAGTGACCTTTGAATATTTTTTTTTTAAATATGAAAAAATCGGAGTGCAATATTGAATTGTAAAGAACACAATTCATGCACGCCAGGAATGAATAATGAATGAATGGGTCAATTTGATTAGGAATGAACATTTTTGCCCTAAAATGACCTTGAGCGACCTCTAAATATTTTTTTTTAAATCTGAAACAAATCAGAGGTCATTTTCTCGGCAAAAGGAACAATTTTTATGGGTGCCAAGTTGAATTAAAAAAAGGACAAGAAAAAATCAACCTAATATATACTGACTAAAAAGACAAAAATTTAAGAAAAAAATGGAATTTCCGACAAAAAACATTCCAAGTTCAGCCAAGAGAGATGAATTTTTGAACAATAAAGATGACTTTACCACCATAAGGGATGAATTTTCAAAACAAAAGGACGAATTAAAAAAAAACAGTTGAATTTTCTACCAAAAAAGATGACTTAAACAAAATAGTTAAATTTTGAACAGAATACTCAAAAATTCAAAAAAATATTTCTTGATGTTATGGTTTTGATCAGATAAATGTATTAAATAATTTGATGTTAATTGTTTTTTGTCTCCTGGTCTAAAATCAATATTTTTTAAATATTGCTTTTCTAATTTCTAATAATTTCTAATAATAATATAATTATAATATATAATATAATAATTATATAATGATAATAATAATCTAATAATAATAATAATTTCTAAATTGTGAAAAAATTGCTCTCAAGCTTCGCTGGGATCCGAACCCAGGTCTTTCGGAATGCCAGTCTGATGCTTAGTGGGTAAGAGCATCAGACATTGAAATTGAAAAATTCGAACGCTTGAAAATGAAAATTTTTTCATATGAAGTTATAAAAACTGAACCACAAGTTAAAACACACGAAGTGAAATACTTTCGAATTTGAAACTTTAAAAATTAAACCCTAAACAGCAAAATTTTAAATTTTAACTTTTATACATTGTAAAGTTCAAAAATTTGAAAAGTAGAAATCCAAGCTATCATTTTTAATGCGATGCATTGAAGAATGAATGAAAAAATCTATAAATTTTGTAAATTATATAATTTTAAGCAATTTTAAGCTACAAACATCAATTTCTACAATAAAATTTGTTTTTATGTCTTTTTAAATATTCTATTGAAAAATTGTTTTGAAAAAGTCATTGCAAAATTTTCTACGAATCTAATGATAATTTTATTATCTTGAAACTCAAATTCTCCCTACAATTTTTTGAAAATCCGGCAAAATCTTTCGATTTTGCCGGATTTTCAAAAAATTGTAAATCTTCTTATAAATCGTCTTAAAATCTTCCAGATTTTTGTTTGAAAACTTTGAAAATCTTATAAAATATTCTTTTGAAATTATTTCCTCAGAAGAAAAATTATTATTATTAGTTTTTCTAGGTATTTTATTACCAATTTTTTCATTAATTTTAGACCTTTTTGTCTTCAAAATCTTCAAAAATCTACATTGTGTTTTAAATTTTTTGAAATATTTTCAGGTTTTAAATTATTTTTAAGTCTTTTAAAGATTTCTAAATATATTTTAAACTTAGAATATTATTTTCAATTTATTTTTCAAAATAAAAAATCGTTTAAAATTTTCCCAGCAAACTTAAAAAAAATGTTATTCTCTTGAAATCTTTGAAGATCCTTAAAAAGCTTGAAAATTTTATTTCGAAATCTTCAAAAATTCAAATTTAGTTTTTTATTCATTAACTTTTGAAGCCTTTAAATTTTAAATAATTCAGTTTAAAATTGTTTAGTTTTTGATATTTGAATTATAATTGCTCATTTAAAATAAAAAGTGAAATACAAGAAAAAATTAGCTATTAGTATTTTTTTGTTAAATAGGATAGTTAAATTTTACGTTGAAAAAAAATTATGAAAAAATTATGAATCATGTGATTTCAACGAAAAAATACAAATTTTTAACAAAATATTTGAATTTTCAAGACAAAAAGACGGATTTTCAGAAAAAGTTGAATCATTAACTCAAAAAATTGAATTTTCGACGAAAAAGTTCATTTTCAACCAAAAATATTAATTTTCAAACAAAAAAGTGGACATTTTTACCATTAAAGATGAGTTCTCAATCCAAAAGGACGAATTTTTAAGAAAATATTTGAATTTTCGACCAAAAATTAGGTTTCTGACAAAATAACTGAATTTTCATCAAAATAATCAAACTTTCAAGAAAACAGTTACATTTTAAACGAAATAATTAAACTTTTAACAAAATGGTCGAATTGTTTCCCAAATAGTTACATTTTCAAACTACAACGATGAATTTTCAACACAGAAGATTAATTTTCTTCCAAAAGTCGAATTTTTAACCCGAGAAATATGAGTTTACAACCAAAAACAGAACAGTTAAATTTTTAGGTAGAAAAACATAAAAAAGACGAATTATCAACTAGTTGAATGCAACAAAAAATATGAATTTTCTTGAAAATATTTGAATTTTAAAGCCCGAAAGACGAATTTGTAGAAGACAGTTATTTTCAACTTGAAAAGTTGAATTTTTGAGAAAAAAGTTCATATTCAGCCAAGGAAGATGAGTTTTCAACCAAAAAATATGACTTTTCTACCATTAAAGACGAATTATCAAACCAAAAGGAAAAATTTCAACAAAGCAGTTGAATTTTTGACCAAAAAGATGACTTTAACAATATAGTTGAATTTTCAAAAAATAATTGAAATTTTAACAAAATAGTTAAATTTTCTATCAATTAGCTGAATTTTTCAACTACAATGATGAATTTTCAACGTAGAAGATTAATTTTCTATACCAAAAAAAAATTTGTATGCATAAAATATAAGTTTACAATAAAAAACGGTATTGTTAAATTTTTAGTTAAAAAAAAAACATTCCAGAAAAGTTGAATTATCAACAAGATGAATTCAAAGAAAAAATACGAATTTTGAACAAAATAGTCGAATTTTCAAGTCAAAAAGACGAAGATTCCAGAAGACAGTTGAGTTTTTATCACGAAAAGTTTAATTTAAAAAAAAAAGTTCATATTTGGCCAAGATGAATAAATTATTTTTTAACCAATAAAGATTACTTTTTTACCATAAAAAATACATTTTGAATTCAAAAGGATTAATTTTCAACAAAACAGTTTCGACCACAAAATACGACTCTTAGAAAATAGGTAAATTTTCAAAAAAGAAGATTAATTTTCTAACAGAAGACAAATTGTTAACCAAAAAAGATAAGTTTACAACCATAAATGGAAGTTATATTTTTATTTTAGAAAAACATTGTTTAAAACAAACGGCTTATCAAACAGTTATATTCAACGTGAAAACATGAATTTTTAACAAAATAGTTCCTCGACCAAATAGACGAATTTTCAACGAAATAGTAACGTTTTTGAGTTAAAGAGTCGAATTTTTCAAGGAACAGTTGATTTTTGTACTGGAAATGAAGAATTTTCAGAAAGATAGTTAATATTCAATCAAGAAAGATGAATCTTCAACTCAAAAAAGATACATTTTCCACCGAAAATAGATTCTTGAAATTTTCAGTAAAAAAAATTAATTTTTAAGAAACCAAAAATAATTCTCAGCCTAACGGTAATGATGCGAGAACAATGATGAAGCTTAGAATTTTTTAATATTTAAAAAAAAAAAACAGATTTTAATCATAAAAAGTCACCTACTTATGCAAGAAAACACCGCTGAGTAGTAACGGAATGGTTTTTATAAATTTTTTCACTCCGAAACTGGTTTTTAACGCACGTACGAGAATGACGTTTTTGTTGTCAAAATGCACTTTTCAGTTTTAATATCAGATTCACAAAAAGAAGAGTTAATATTTTAAGCTCAATTTTATAGAATCTTGTAGTAAACGATACGCTAAATATTTCTGTATTTATTACTCAACTGTAACTACAATATTAAAAAGACGTACGGTAATGACGTTTGAAATGACAAAAATGTAGGGACAGACTTTAAGGTTTTTACAATATTATTTATTTGACTTGAAAAATGTGCATACATTAAATGTATGTTCATCTAAAGTTTAGAAACTTGATACGTTAAGCGTTGTTCAGGTTACTGTCTAAAAAAATGAGAAAATCAGTTTATCCTTGTGCAAAGTGAGGGTGGGACGCCGTACGCTAATGACGTTTGGGGTGTTCTTACATTAAATTAAAGTAAATAGGAACAATTTGACAATTACCCATATGAGGATGTAAAAATGTGAAACCTTGTAGTGGCATTCCTGCTTCTTGGCGCCGAGTTGAGGTTACCAAAAAAAAAAAAAAACACACAATGTGTGCTATATTTATGCTTATGGGATGAATTGAACTTTCAGCTTCTGGGATATTCCGAGCCCGTGGTGGCAAGCCAGCACAGTGACCATCGGCGTCGGAGTAGCCATCGCCGTGATTGGGGCACTCACCCTTTTGGCGGCAGCATCCTCTTTCCTTCCACATGTTCTCAAGACGCCGAAGCACACTCGGGTTCTTGGATCTCTCCAACTCCTATCTGGTGAGTACCTTTGGCTTTCGTCCTTTTGCCATTGGAGTAGCTTATTCATTCCCTGCCTTGCAAAATCAACCGACCCCCTGAAATTCCAGACTAGCAAAAATCGTACATCAACAAATATAAATATTGTTCACACTTTTTAATTAATAGGGGAGAATGGTCCTCAGTGGTCATGCACTCGAGACGATTTCGAGAAAATTCTAGATTTTCTTGAAACATGTTCAGGTGAACTCAAAACTTCATGGAGATCGAGAATCTCAAATAAAAATTTTCGAGATTCTCGACTCGAGATCTCGAATTTTTTCATTGGAGATTCTCGACTCGAGATCTCGAATTTTTCCATTGGAGATTCTCGAATCGAGATCTCGATTGTTTTATTCGAGATTCTCGATCTCCATGAAGTTTTGAGTTCACCTGAACATGCTTCAAGAAAATCTCGAATTTTCTCGAAATTGTGTCGAATGCATCACTAGTCCATAGTGTTTCAAAGAGTTTAAGTGCTCGGAGAAATTCTCACAAGCATGAGAATATGCTCGAGAATATGCTCGACCTTTATGTGCTTTGATAATTTAATGAGCATTTATAAGTATTTTGAATTAGGATTGAAAAAATCGTATTTTCAATTTTTATTAATAATTACGTTGTTTAAATTTCGCGGGAAAATGCATCGCTTCAAATTAAACAGTGCCTTATTCAGGGCTGCTAAAATATCCCAATTTCTAAATAATGTTAATACAAAATAAATTTTGTTGTTTGAATATATTTAAAACAAATTTTGGCTGTGTTTTCAAATAAAAAAGATACATTTTCAACCAAAGAAATGAATTTTTGACTGAAATGATGAATCTTCAACCAAAAATTTGAATTTTTAACCAAATAGTTGGTTGAATTTTTAACTCAAAAAATCAATTTTCAACCAAAATTAGAATAGTTAAAATGTAAGAAAAATAAATGTTCAACAAAAAAAGAAACGAATTTTCAACAAAATATTTTTTTTTTCACAGAAAAAAATTATTTTTGAATCAAAAATAGATCAAAAGATTTTTACGATTTCAGGGCATTTCTTAAATCCCAAGAAATTTTGTAGTGTTGTAAAAAGTTTCAAGATATTTCCAAGGATTTTAAAGATTTTAAGGTATTTTAAAAGATTCCAAGAAATTTGTAATAGTTATCAATAATTTCAAGTTATTTCAAAAGATTTTCACGATTTGAGGGCATTTCTTAAATCCCAAGAAATTTTCTAGTCTTGTAAAAAGTTTCAAAGTATTTCAAAATATTTGAAAGATTTCAGGGTATTTAAAAATATTCAAAAAAATACATTAAAAAAATGCCAAGGAATTTTTTTAAGATTTAAAAATTTTTCAGATATTTCAAAAGTATTTTAAAGATTTTATGGTTTCTTGTTAAAAATCCAAGAAATTTCCAAGAGCTTTAAAAATTGTCAAGGGATGTATTTTTAAATTCCAAGGAATTTGAAAGACTTGAAAGAAGATTTTAGAGTATTTAAAAAAAAATTTAAAGAGCTTTAAATGGTTTTAAAGGATTTCAAAATATTTCAAAGGATTTTAAAGATTTTATGTTTTTTTTTTAATTCCAAGAAATTTCCAAGAGCTTTGAAAGGTTTCAAGGGATTTCAAAGGATTACCAATATTTTAGGGTATTTTTAAGATTTCAATGAATTTTGAAATGATTTCAGTAACCAAATATGAGTTCAAAGGATTTTAATGATTTTACGGTATTTTCCAAACTCCAAGGAGTTTCAAAGAAATGTAAAAATTTCCAAGAGATTTAAAAATATTTCAAAGGATTGGAAAAATTTTAAAGTATTTTAAAAGATTCCAAGAAATTTTCAGTGGATAATAATCATTTCAAGGAATTTCTAAGGATTTTATAGATTTAAGGGTATTTTTGAAATCCCAAAGAATTTTCTAGGGTTGTAAAAAGTTTCAAAAGATTTCCAAGGATTTGGAAGATTTTAAGGTATTTTAAAAGATTCCAAGAAATTTGTTTTATGATTTGAGAGAATTTTTGAAATCCCAAGAAATTTTCTAGTGTTGTAAAAAATTTGAAAATATTTCAAAGGATTTGAAAGATTTTAGGGTATTTAAAAATATTTAAAAAAATACATTTCGAAAATTCCAAGGAATTTTTTAAAGGTTTCAAAATCTTTCAGTTATTTCAAAATCATTTTGAAGATTTTATGGTATTTTTTAAAAATCTAAGAAATTTTCAAGAAATTTCAAAAGTTTCAAGGGATTTCAAAATATTAGAATAGTTAAAATGTAAGAAAAATAAATGTTCAACAAAAAAAGAAACGAATTTTCAACAAAATATTTTTTTTTCACAGAAAAAAATTATTTTTGAACCAAAAATAGAAAAATTGAATTTTTAGTTAAGACAATCAATTTTCAACAACAAAAAAATGAATTCTCAATAAAATGATTCAATTTTAACTAAAAAAGATTTATTCACACACCAAAAATATAATATTTCAATTTGCAGTCAGAAAAGTAAATTAAAAAAAAAAACGAGTTTTCAGAAAAATTAATGTATTTTCAATTGAAAATATAAATTTTCAAGCGAAAAAGGAATAGTTATATCTTTAGTAAAAAAAATTAATTTTCAACTAAAAATGAAACGAATTTTCAACTAAAGAAACTAATTTTTAATCAGAATGATGTATTTTCAACCAAAAATATGAAATTTTGACCAAATAGTCGATTTTTCAATCCAAAAGATGAATTTTCTATCCACAAAAAAACGAATTTTCAACTAAATAGTTTGTTTTGTTTTTTAATGAGGGAAATGAGTTCTTAACAAAAAAAAAATAGAATAGTTAAATTTTGTACTAAATAGATAATTTTATATTGAAAAAGATTACATTTCTGTCAAAAAAAGGAAATTTTCCCCAAAAAATTGAATAGTTAAAGTGAATTTTCATATAAAAAAAATTAATTTTCAATCAATTACATAAATTTTAAACTAAAAAGATGAATTTTTCACCAAATATAAAGTAGGATGATTTTCAGTTAGTAAAATAAATTTTCAACAAAGAAAATAACGAATTTTCAACAAAACAGTTAAATTTTCAACTAAAGAAATGAATTTTCAACCAAAAAGATGAGATTTCAACTAATGAGTGTACTCTTTTACCAAAAAAAAAAAACGAATTTTCAACAAAAAGTTAAATTTTTACAGAAAGCAGATGAATTTTTAACTAAAAATTAAATATTGTTTAGTTTCAGTAAGAAAATTAATTTTCAATATAATTAAAGTAAATTTTTAACGAAATAGTTTAATTTTATAGTTTTCAACCAGGAAGATTAATTTTTTATCAAAAGAGATAAGATTTTGACAAAAAATAAAACAGTTAAATTTCCAGGTTAAAAAATTAATTCTAAATAAGAAAAAACGCATTTTCAACTAAGAAGATTAATTTTCAAATAATAAGATGCATTTTCTACCAAATATTTGAGTTTTTAAAGGAATTGCCAACCAAAAAGATAAATTAGTCACCAAGAAGATTTAATATTCTCCCACAAAATGCGAATTTTCAATCAAATACAGGAATTTTAAACCAAATATTTTAATTTTCTACTTAGAAGATAAATTTTGAACCAAAAATGTACAAGTTAAGATTTCAGTTAAAACAATTAATTTTCATCTGAAAAACATAATTTAAAAAAAATCATTAAATTTTTAAGAAAAGAAAGGTTTTTAAACTAAAATTATGTATCATCAACTAAATAATTGAATTTTTAACAAAGTAGATCCACTTTCAACTAAGTAGTTGAATTTTCTACCAAAAAAAGATGAATTCTCAACAGATTAATTTTCAACCAAATATTTGCGATTTTTAATCATAATAATAAAATTAATTTCATCTTTAATTTATCGAAAATTCCCTGACTCAGCTGTCAGGTTTTCCCTGACATTCTCTGACTTTCTGGAATTACCTGACCTATAGTAACTCAGTATTAAAAAAAAAAAAGTATATGTTTATTTAACTAGAATGTTTTCGTCAAAATATATGTATTAATTATGATATATATTCGTTTAAACAATAAATGCTTCAAATGCTGAGCATATTCTCAAGAGCATTTGCTCAACATAAATTCTTAGGCATTTCAGAACTCTAGTGGTCCTAAGTCGGCACTGTGTGTTAGGACGGCACCCTCGCGTTTCTCAGAGATGGCGCGCGTGTCGGCTTAACCATTTTGTCGCAGGACAGGTTGGTAGACATGGACTTAATTTACGCTGACAATTGTCACTTTAGGCTATACATTTTTCGTGCAAACGAAATTCCATTTTCTTCCATTTTTGTGAAGCAGCTACGGATGTGTAAATATTTTAAAAAGTTCTATAGATCAGATGCGTTGGTTTCTGTGTTCTGTGTGCTTTGGCCTGATAAAGTCGATTTTTCATTCGGATTTGTTTCGTGTGCGTAATAGCATGAAATGTGTAAACATTCGTAGCGGTCCTGAGTCGGCACCAAACAGGAGGTCCTGAGTTGGCACCTTTTTTTGTTGCTTTCGTTGTTATTTGTGTGTTATTTCATTTTGTTGTGTTCCAATTCGATGTCACACGTCTCTTGTTGGTTTGCTTTTGTTGTGTTTTGATTGCATGTTTGCAGATCATTGTAATGGAGAAATGTTTTCATCCTACAAATAAAGTTTGACAATATTCTACATGTTTTTTCATAGTAAATGGTTTAAATTTGTCCATTTCCTCCTAAAACTTACGTAACGTGCCCTTTTTCTTACATTTGAACGGAAAAAATTATGTGCCGACTCAGATCCAGGGGAAGCCGGCTTAGGACCACCATTTTGAGAAATAGCTCAAATCACTCCACACCACTCCGAATGACATAGAATTGTAGATAAAGGATCTTTGTACCTGACCAAAGGCATTAAAGCACCATAAAACCCTGTTTACCCTCTGCTTTCGACAAAAACTCCTACTGTGCCGACTTAGGACCACTCTCCCCTGAAAATTTTCAATTTAAAACGTCAACTTTGGACAAAGAATTTCTGAAGAACAAGAAAGAATTTGCCTCAAAAAGGATTTGAAGCGCGAACGCCACTTGAGTGGAGCGTTAACTGGTTAACGCTCCTGTCATGGATTGTAGCGTTTCTGGTTCAAATCCTAGCTAAGGCAAATTTTTTCTTGTTCTTCAAAAATCATTTGTCGGAAGTAATCGTTTTTATTACACATTATACGCGGAAAGAGCTGACAGTTTTCTTAATTAATACTCACTGGTTAAGTATCTTATTTTGAATTATTTTTAATGCACATCAAATTCCTTCAAAATCGTTAAAGTTCTTCGAATTCCTTGTTATCTTTTGAAATCTTTCAAATTCTTTCAACTTCCTTAAAATCTTCTGAATTCCTTGGAATTCCCTGCATTCTCTCAACTCCTCAAAGTTCTTCAATTTCCTGAATTATGAACTTCTTGAATTCCTTGAATTTCTTGTGTATCTCGAATTTCTTGAATTCTTTAAATTCCCTGAATGTTCAAAAATGTCTGACATTATTTGAGTTTCCCGAATTCGTAAAATATTCTGAATTCCATAAATATTCTGAATTCCTTAAAATCTCAAAATTCCTTTATTCCCCTGGAACCCTTGAATATTCTGAATTCCTGAAATTCCTTCCATTTCCTTAATGCTCGGGAAACCCTGAAAATCTCTGAATTTCCAGAGATCCTAAAATTCCTTGAATATCCTAAATTTATTGAATATTCGGAATTTTCTGTATTCCTTGAATTCGCTAAATTCCTCGAACATCTTGAATTTCCTGCATTTCAATTTCTTGAATTTCCTAAATGCTCTGAATTTCCCGAATTCCTAGAATAGTCTGAATTCTATACTCTGCATTCCTTAAATTCCCGAAAAACCTTGTATATTGGGAATCCCTTGAATATTCTAAATTTTCAAAATTCTTTGAATTCCCTTAATGTACTGGAATCCCTGAAAATGTCTGAACTCCCTGACATTCTCGGATTCCTTGAATATTCTAAAGTAATTGAATATTGTCAATTTCCTGTATTCCTGGAACTATCGGAATTTTCTGAATTTCTTGAACTACTTGAATTTCCTGTGTTTCAGTTTCTTAAATTCCTTAAAGGCTCTGAATTCCCTGAAATTCTCTGAATTTACGAATTCCTAAAATATTCCTGATTCCTAGAATAATTTGAATTCCATGAATACTCTGAATTTCAAAAAAATTTCTGACTTGCTTGAATTCCATGAAATCTTGGAATATTTTGAATTCCTTGGGTATTCTAAATTCACAAAATTCTTTGATTTCCCTAAATTCTCTGGAATCCCTAAAAATCTCTGAATTACCTGAAATCCTTGAATTTCTTGAATATCCTAAACTTCAGAAATATCTGGAATTTTCTGTATTACTAAAATTCTCTGAATTCCGTAATTTTTTTAAATTCCTTAATCCTCTCAAATCCATAAAATTCTTTGAATTCCCTGAATACCTGGAATATTTGGAGTTCCCTGACTTCTTGAACATGCTGAATTCTTCAAATTCCATGAATATTTGGAATTCTATGAATTTCTGAAAACCTCGAAATTAAACGAATTCTCTAAATTCCTTAAAATTTTGTATTTCTTTAAATTCCGTGAAATTCTTATACATTCTGAACACGTTCAATTTCATAAGTAATCTGGAATCTCTAAAACACTTGAATTTTCAGATTTCTTAGGATATTCGGAACTTGTTGAATTTTTTGAATTCTCAGATTCCCTTGAATATTCAGAATTCCTGAAATTCCTTGAATTCTCTGAACTTAATGAATTTCTTACAGTTTCTGATATTTTCGAATTCCCTGACTTCCTTCAATTTCCTAAATTCCTTGAATTTCCCGAATGCTCTGAAATCTCTGAAATTCTATGAATTCTTGGAATATTCTGAATATCTCGAATTCATTAAATATTCTAAATCACTGAATTTTTGAATTCGTTAAATTCTCTAAAATCCTTCATTTTTCTGAATTCACTGAAATTCTTGAAAATTTTTAATTTTCTAAATTCCTGGAATATTCTACATATCCCGAATGCCAAGAATATTCTCAATGCCTGAAATTCCTTAAAGTCCTGAAATTCCTCAAATTCCTGTAACGCTCTGAATTTCCTGAAATTCCTGAATATTCCAAATACCTTAAATATTCTGAATTCCGGAAAATTCCTCGAATTGCTTAAATCCTCTTAAATCCTTGAAATTCTCAAAATTTTCTGAAATCCTTGAATATTCTGAAATCCTTAAAATATATAAATTCCTTAAATTTGTTCAGCTCTCTGAAATCCTTGAATATTCCAAATTTCCTAATTTCCTGTAATATTCTGAATTTCTGAAATTTTTTGAATTCCTTGAATTCTCTGTATTCCTTGGATGTTCTGAATCCCTGAAATTCTTTGCATTCCTTAAATATTCTGAATTTTCTGAATAAAGCGAATATCCTGAATTTTCTTAAATCCCTGAATTATTTCAATTCTTCTGAATTCCTCTCAATTCTTTGCATAATTATTAAGTCTCTGGAATTTAGGAAGTCACAAGAATTCAAGAAATAAAAAAAATTTTGAAGAATTTAGATGATTAATTTTTTTCTGAAAAAAAATCTTCTCCTTTCGCTCGGCTGGGAATCGAACCAGAGAACTTCCGATTGCCGGTCGGGTGCTTTTCCATTAAGCTACTAGAGAGATCGAGAGAAGAAACTTTTTTCAGAAAATACACGCATTATTTTGCAAAGGTATATATCCAATTTTTGCAGGAATCTGTATTATCATCAGAGAATAACATAAATTTTTAAAGTCTTTTCAGACTAGATGGAAATATGAATTAAAAAATATTTAAATTGATTTTTTTCTGACCGGCAATCGGAAGTTCTGTGGTTCGATTCCCAGCGGAGCGAAAGGTGAAGATCTTTTTCAGAAAAAAAATGAATTTAAATAATTTTTAATTCATTTTTCCATCTAGTCTGAAAAGACGTTCAAAATTTCTGTTATTCTCTGATGATAATACACATTCGTGAAAAAATAGATGATTTTTGGAATTCTACGAATTCAAAAAATTCAGATAATTAAGAGAATTCAGAGGAATTCACATATATGTATATATCAGAGAATTCGGAGGAATTCAGAAGACATCAAGGAAGTGAAAAGAATGCAAAATGATTTGAAAAATCTTAAAAGCATTCCAAGCAATTCAAAATAATAAAAAAGAATACATTATTGTAGAAAATGTGTCATGCATGGTGCAACGTGTTTAAAGTTGAACAAAAAAGTTGGAAAAATTAGAAGTATTTTTTGCTGAGAGAAGTATGTTTGTGAAATATATGCAATGAGTAATCATCAGGATTATATCAAATTTATTTAGCATTTATGTTAATTTTCTTTTTATTATTATTTTCCTGAAGATGAGATGTTTCAGATTTTTTCCAACTTTTTTGTATCCACTTAGTTGAATATTCATTATATTAAATTTAATTAACATTTTAATAAAGCATTAACATTTGCACTATTTTTCAATATTTTCATAAATAATTTACAAAATACGTTCATCCTCGCTTTTTTATAGAGCATTTTAATAACTTCCAACCCATTTAGAATAATAAATTTAACAAATATTTTTAAAGGTATTTTATTTTTGAAAAAATGTTGATGGTATCACGTACGATACGTAATGTAATTAAATTTTCCTCTTCATGATTCTCGACTCAACAATAAAGAGAAAACAAAGCAGAAAAAATTTCACTTTGCGATAAAAGAAAAAAAATTCCCGATCCCAAATCAAATTTCCGGGGTTTTTTCGATTTTCCGGTCCGCTAGCCACCCTGATAAAGGAGTGCGTTGTTCAAGTTTGATCATTAGAGTCTTGGTTTTTTAATTTTCATGAATTTCGTGGCTAAACTTCATAATGTATAAAAGTAAAATTTTTTTAAACGATTTGAAGGAATCGAATAATTTCAGAGGAGCACAAAAAAATAAGAAATTTTAAAAACTTTGTTATGCAAGATCCGATTTTTATTTATTTTTTATTAAGCAAAAAAAGTTGATCGTTTTTTCAGAATTGATAATCCCATTTTTTCAAAACTTCTCATATTTGTGTAAAATATTATTAAATAACTGTTTAATTAAGTTTTATAAACAATTACAGATTTTCGTCAATTTCCGACTGGCAGATTTCCTTTTTTCAACGAAATGAATTTTAAATTACTTGGCAAAATCCTACATAGAATTTAAATTTTTGAAGTCAGGGTGGTGCACTATTCGAAAATGACAAAAATCGCTATTTTTTAAATTTAAAGTAGTGCTTTCACTTATTAATTTGTTATTCAACAAATTTATTAACATTTTTAAGTATTTTAACCTACTGGATAGTATTTGTAAAGAGCTTTACATATTTTCAAAGATTTTAGAGGATTTGAAATATTTTAGGGTATTTGAAAAGATTCCAGGGAATTTTGAATTGATTTCAGTAATTTAATGTGATTTCGAAGGATTTAACCGATTTTATTTATTATTTTTCTTAATTTCAAGAAAATTTAAATACATTTAAGTAATTTAAAGGTAGTTCAAAGGATTTTGAAGATCTTTTTGATTTTTCCAAATTTAAAGAAATTTTCAAGAGCTTTACAAATTTTCAAGGGATTTAAAAATATTTTAAAAGTTTGGAAATATTTCAGGGTATTAATAAAAAATTCTAAGGACTTTTGAAATATTTTAATAATTTTTAGGTTTTCCAAAAAAATTTAAAGATTTTATGGTATTTGTTAAAAATGCAAAAAAATCAAGAGCTTTTAAAGGTTTCAAGGGATTTCTAAGGATTATCAATATTGTAGGATATTTTTAAGATTTCAATGATTTTTGAAATGATTTCAGTAACTAAATATGAGTTCAAAGGATTTTAATGATTTTACGGTATTTTGCAAATTCCAAGGAGTTTTAAAGAGTCGTAAAAAGTTACAAGATATTTCAAAATATTTTAAAGAATTGGAAAGATTTTAAAGTATTTTAAAAGATTCAAAGAAATTTTCATTAGATATTAATCATTTCAAGAAATTTCAAAGGATTTTATAGATTTAAGGGTATTTTCAAAATCCCAACAAATTTTTTAGTGTTGTAAAAATTTTCAAGAGATTTCCAAGGATTTTAAAGATTTTAAGGTATTTTAAAAGTTTCCAAGAAATTTGTAATATTTATCAATAATTTCAAGTTATTTCAAAAGATTTTTACGATTTGAGGGCCTTTCTTGAATCCCAAGAAATTTTCTAGTGTTGCAAAAAGTTTCAAAATATTTCAAAATATTTGAAAGATTTTAGGGTATTATAAAATATTCCAAAAAATACATTTAAAAAATTCCAAGGAATTTTTTTAATATTTAGAAATTTTTCAGATATTGCAAAATTATTTTGAAGATTTTATGTTTTTTTGTTAAAAATCCAAGAAATTTCCAAGAGCTTTAAAAATTGTCAAGGGATGTATTTTTAAATTCCAAGGAATTTGAAGGACTTGAAAGAAGATTTTAAAGTATTTAAAAAAACTTTAAAGATGTTTAAAAGGTTTTGAAGGATTTCAAAATATTTCAAAGGATTTTTAAGATTTTATGTTTTTTTTTTAATTCCAAGAAATTTCCAAGAGCTGTGAAAGGTTTTAAGGGATTTCAAAGGATTATCAATATTTTAGGGTATTTTTAAGATTTCAATGAATTTTGAAATGATTTCAGTAACTAAATATGAGTTCAAAGGATTTTAATGATTTTACGGTATTTTTCAAACTCCAAGGAGTTTTAAAAAAAGTATTTTAAAGGATTGGAAAGATTTTGAAGTATTTCAGAAGATTCCAAGAAATTTTCATTACATATTAACCATTTAAAGAAATTTCAAAGGATTTTATAGATTTAAGGGTATTTTTGAAATCCCAAAGAATTTTCTAGGGTTGTAAAAAGTTTGAAGAGATTTCCAAAGATTTTAAAGATTTCAAGGTATTTTAAAATATTTCAAAAAAATTTATTTAAAAAATTTCAAGGAATCTTTTTAAGATTTAAAATTTTTTCAGATATTTCAAAAGTATTTTAAAGATTTCATGGTTTTTTGTTAAAAACTCAAGAAGTTTCCAAGAGCTTTAAAAATTTTCAAGGGATGTATTTTTGAATTTTAAGGAATTTAAAGGACTTGAAAGAAGATTTTAGGGTATTTAAATAAAATTTAAAGAGCTTTACAAGGTTTGAAAGGATTTCAAAATATTTCAAAGGAGGTTAAAGATTTAATTTTTTTTTATTTCCAAGAAATTTCCAAGAGCTTTTAAAGGTTTCAAGGGATTTCAAAGGATTATCAATATTTTAGGGGTTTTTTTAAAGATTCCAATGAATTTTGAAATGATTTACGTAACTAAATATGAGTTCAAAGGATTTTAATCATTTTACGGTATTTTCCAAATTCCAAGGAGTTTCAAAGAAATGTAAATATTTTCAAGAGATTTAAAAACATTTTAAAGGATTGGAAAGATTTTGAAGTATTTTCAAATATTCCAAAAAAATTTGCAATAGATATTCATAATTTCAAGGATTTTAAAGATTTTAAGGTGTTTTAAAAGATTCAAAAAAATTTGTAATAGTTATCAATAATTTCAAGGTATTTCAAAAGATTTTTATGATTTGAGGGCATTTCTTAAATCCCAATAAATTTTCTAGTGTTGTAAAAAGTTTCAAAATATTTCAAAATATTTCAAAGGATTTAAAACATTTTAGGGCATTTTAAAATCTTCAAAAAAATACATTAAAAAAATTCCAAGGAATTTTTTGAAAATTTCAAACTTTTTCAGATATTTCAAAAGCATTTCAAAGATTTTATGGTATTTGTTGAAAATCTAAGAAATTTCCAAGAGCTTTCAAAACTTTCAAAGGATTTCAAAATATTAGCAACATTTTAGGGTATTTTAAAGATTTCAATGAATTTTGAAGTGATTTCAATAATTTAATAGAATTTCAGAGGATGTTTAAGATTTAAGTGTATTTTCAAATTCCAAGGAATTTGAAGGATTTGAAGGAAGATTTTAGAGTATTTAGAAAAATTTCAAAAACTTTACAAGAGTTTTAAAAGGTTTTAAAGGATTTAAAAATATTTCAAATGATTATAAAGATTTTGTGTTTTTTTTTAATTCCAAGAAATTTCCAAGTGCTTAAAAAATTTTCAAGGGATTTCAGAACATTTTGAAGAATTGAAAGTTTTTTAGGAGATTAAAAAAAATTATAAGCCATTTTTAATAGATTCCAATAATTTGAAGGTATTTTAAATTATTTTAAAGATTTTATGGTATTTTTTTAATTTGGAGGAATTTCCAAGAGCCTTAACAAGTTTCAAGGACTCTCAGAATATTTCAAAGGATTGACACTATTTTACGTTATTTTAAAAGATTTCTAGTAATTTTAAAGTGATTTCGGTAATTTAATAGGATTTCAAATGATTTTAAAGATTTGAGGATATTTAGAATAACTTTCAAAGTTATAAATTTATTTATAATAGCTTTCATTAATTTAAGAGTAGTCTAAATCATTTTAAAGATTTTATGGCATTTTAAAAGATTCCCAGGAACTTTAAAGTGATTTCAGTAATTAATTAGGATTGTAACGAATTTTTTATATATAAGGGTATTTTCAAAATTCCAATGAATTTTCAAGAGTTTTTAAAAGTTTCAAGGGATTTCAAAATATCTCGAAATATTTGCAATAATATAGACGTTTAAAAAGATTTCAAGAAATTTGTAGTAGAGTATGCGCGTAAATATGCTTCGCATAAACTAAATGTGCTTACATAACTTTGAAATCAGTAAAATTTGTCCAAGAGGAAATTGCGCAACATTGTAGTAATTGAAGAGATAAAATTGAAGATAAAAGGTGAGAAGTTTTAATATGCTCGTGAAGATAATTTGAATTTTCATAATTTTATTACTTCTACTTTAATAGGACTTAAAGGAATAAGCGACTTAATTCTAAAACTTTAGTTTAATCGCCAGCTAATGGTCCCTTGGGCGGAGCTCTAAAGTCTCCTTCGTCACTACTGACTTATTTAGAGCAATTAAAATCCGGGTTAAAAATTTAATTTCCGCATTTTTCCATTCTTGGAAAATATTTTACTTCGCTGACCTCGTCAGTCGTCAAATCCAATTCCCGTGTCGCTCGTTTTATTCATTTTGCACGTTATATTCTCTGAAATTGATTATTGTAGTTGAAATTAACTCGCGGATCCTCACTCGAGACGAATTTTCAATACTGCGCATGAATGTTTCAGAAGAGGTGGAATCTGCATTTTGATTGATGTGAATATTTCACCTGTCTGATGAATAGTGTGGGAACCACTGTATATAATAAGCATTTCATTTAAGAGAAGTTA
>CAKNYM010049063.1:0-49973 GCA_932195095.1 Andricus curvator
CCCCTCCCCCCTTAACAGAAGTTTTGGTGGGACTGACGTAAGAACTGGACTCTCCACTATACGACGAATCACTACTTAACTTGGGCATGATTCCGACTCGCAAAACAAATTTCGCGCATAAAGGTGGTAGTTGGGTGTACAATCTAAACATGAATAATACAAACAATAAAGTAGCCTCGGAATGGACTGAAACTTTGATTGAGGTTTTGAAATATGGTCAGGAGTAGATAGGGAATCACATGGTTGTCAAGGGGTCGGTTTGATTTCGAATGAAAAAGCAAGATATATGTTCCAAAAACGACTTAAATACTTTTTTTCTCCCCTTTTCAGATAGTTGGAAAAGAATCTTTCTGATTGTAGGATTTATTATAAAGATACGGAAATATACGCTGAAGTAAAGGAATTACCTTCTTCATTTTAAATCAAATACAACTTTAGTCATTTTTATCTGAAGAACATTGAATATAACATATGGTCGTTGCGAAGCGCGACGACCAAATTGCGCGCAGCAAGCGCGCTCAAACTTTTGGGTTTTTATTATACGATGAACAGAAACGAGCGTGAAGCGCGAGGTTCACATGATGATCATACCAAATATCGAGCGCGAAGCGCGAGTGTCGTGATGAGAATGTGTTCCTTAAGGTCGATAGAACCTTAAGTAAATTAGTTCTTCTTTTTATGTCAAACTGACATAATTAAACCAAAAGCAGGTCATAACGATGAAGCTTACTAAGAGAGTATTAGCCTGCGAAGCGCGCAATAGCGAGCACACGAAGTGTGAAAACCTAGACGACAAATGTGTCCGAGCGCGAGATGAATACCCAATCGAGCGCGAAGCGCGAGATCCAACAGGTGCGCGCCCTAGGCGCGCTGAAACTTGCGAGCGAAGCGAGCCGCGCGCGAAGCGCGCGATGAGAATGTGCCCGCGAAGCGGGCAGATTTTTTTAGGTACAATAGTTTCATTATAAATTTTAAGATCTGGCAAAATTGTATCTCCATCATTATGGGAGAATATCACAATAAGTTCCGTTTTATCTGTATTTATCTTAAGTTTCCATTTTACAAAATATTTCTCTAGCTTTTGCACATACTTTTGTATTTTTATTATTGCAACTGTTTTGCGCCGGGAAGCAGTATATACAGCTGTATTGTCAGACTGTAGGGCTATCTTAACGTTATCAGACATGGGTATATCATTGACATAATATAAAAATAATACTGGTCCTCATACTGATCCTTGTGGTACGCCTGCTACTATAGATTCATCAGTCGATAGCGTATCCTTAATTTGTACCACAAAGGACCTGTCACAGAGATAATTGCTTATTATTTTGATCAAGTATTACGGTAGGTTATAGTTTTTTAATTTAACAATGAGGCCTTTATGTCAGACAGTGTCGAAGGTTTTCTCCATATCAAGAAAGAGAGCATATATGGTTTTTTAAATTTCTTTTGGATTAGCTAGCCTAATTTCTTCTGCGTTAATTTGAGATTTTACGATATCATTATACTGTTCCTCAATTTTATTATTATTTTCAGATTCTCCAGAATTTGCAGTTAGTTGGTGGACTTTTTCATAGTTATTGGCAATTGCTTCTGCTTTTTATTTATTATTAAATAAGATTTCATCTGAGGTTTTAAGTGGAGGAATGTGTTGTTTATTTAGCCTTTTAGTGATTTTGCCACTTTCCAGAGAGAATTATCTGTAATGCTATGTGTAGAAAGTTTATCACCTCAATTTTTATTCTTATTTTTCTGTATTTTCCTTTCATTTCCCTATTTGCTTGGTTAAAAAATGGGTTTTAGAAAAGGATGTCTTGTTTTTTGAATAATTCTTCTAGTGCATTACTGTGGTTTGTATAGTTGGATACGTTTGCACATGGAAAAAATAAGTCTTGAACTGTTAGAAAAATCTATATTAAATTTAATACAAATGTATATGAAGTCATTTGCATACACGTTAGTTGAAATTTAATATACATTAAAATTTAAAAATAATATACAGGTCGGTAAAGCAGCGTGCTTGAAAACTCAAAGTGCTTTTATTTCTTTAAATCTTATCAAATATTCGCAATTGAAATAATAATCTAGAATTCGTCGATTGAATTGCTTTTTATGATTTAAGTGCAACGTACATGTGGAACTCTTTCCAAAATTTGCCCTGAATGGTAGAAATTTATTGTGAGTACAGTTGATTGTAGGTTAGGTCTGTTATTTATTTACGTAATTGAACTTTTCGACTTAAAATGCAATTTTATTTTTGATTAACTGTAAGAAGGTAGCATGTTTTATCATTAAGAATCGAAAATTACTACTAATCTTATTTTGATTTTGTTTAAAATGGAATTATCTGAGCGATTATCATAAATGTATATGAAATTTAATAAAGACGTACCTAAATAGCGATTTCATATGCTTAAGATATTAATTTTACTATACATTGGTATTTTAAATTTAATACTATTTTTAACAGTGTGGAACATTTCCTAGATTAGTGCTGGACTTTTGGACGGGCCACAATTTTTATAAAGTCTCGTATACTTCCTATAAAGTGGTCATAAATTTTCATGGAAAAATAAAGAAAAGTCATGGAAGTTTTCAAGCACGGTCAAGGAACAACAGTCTTGGAATTCTAATCAGACAGTTTACAAAGAAAATGTATACAGTCATGAAATGGCTATAAAAAACTCTTCATATTTTTAAAGACTTGAATTGAATAAGTGCATAATTCAGAAACAAAGAACTCGAATACGAGTCAGGGAAACACTCCATGACTATCTGCGAGAATTTGCAAAGGCGCGCTCAGTGACGCTCAGTGACAAATTCACATCGGTATGAGTGTAGTAGACACTGGATGAAGATTCAGTGCTCCCAAACCTCGGATCTTTTTTCACTGCGCATGCGTCCAGTCGGCAACCAGATTGGTTACCATTAGCTTGCTTATTTAAAATGATTAAATAGGCAAATAAATTGTTTACAACAAAAAGTAATTGTAAAACGCATAAGGATATTAAGAATGATTTAAAATGATTATTTATGATAAAAAAGGTATGTCTTTCTTCGAATTTAAAATCGATCGTTTATTTTTAAAACTGGTCACATAAAGGATTTAAATCTCCAAAATTCAGATGAGGTGAAAAATTTAATTCACTTCCTACCTTATTCTGCTAGATATAAAATTCCTTGAACAAAATTGCACGATTGTTTCTTAAACGAACATTTACTGCCTTCAAAATGTTTAGTGGTATTAAGTATTCCTACGTCTTTCTCAATCTTCGGGGTATTACTTATAATACGCTTATTTCTATTCAAAATAAATTAGAAGATGGCTATTATTACATTGCAAAAAACTTGATGTAAGCAGATTTTATTTTCGAGTTCGTATTTCTGTATATAAAATATTTATAAAAATATTAAAATAAAATATAAGAATGTGTCTCAAAATACAATAAAATTTGTTTGTTTTTCATTACAAAAACATTTACATAAAAGCCATCTTCACATTTATAATTTTAATAAATAATAAAAAGTTGTTTAGAAGTTAATCGAATCACCACTAATACTTCTTGAAACACTGAGAGGTCCCCGAGATATTACGAATCATATATCTGGGTTATTTTTTTTTCAAAAAGATACACAACAATTGTGTAAACAAGCTTCCTCATTTATGTAACAAAATTTATGATTCTGATACAGAATCTGAGATACTTTTGTGGATTGTTGTTAAAATTGCTATTTCTCATCAAAAATTTCATTTAAAATAACCATTTTTTTAATAACAATCTATAAAAAGTATTTTCGAATCTATCTCAATAATTCTTTCATCTTTTAAGAGTGACAATGCAAGTAAGTTTTTTCCCAAGTTAAAAATTTTGTTTATCAATAATTTATTGATATAATTTGGTAAATACATCAGTGTTATCAAAATAAATTGTTTATAACGCTGCAACTTATAAACAATGAGTCTCACAAAAAGAGCACAAAGGACAAAAAGTTTGATTTTTTTGTTGACTTGTTATTAATTTCTTGAATCTAGAATCAAATTCTTTAATTAAAAAAATAAAAATAACTGAATTCAATTTTGGAACAGAAATTTTACCACGTACCATAGTACTATGTAATTATTTATTTATACTGCATATGAAATTGTCTGAAAAAATTTCTATTACATGGATTTTATATTTTCACATTATCATCCTATAATGAGAAGGTATTAGATTTGTGTAAAATTTGACCCCCCCCCCCCCTGTTTTTGTCAAATGTCCACGTTTTGAGACCCCCTGCACCCAAAAAACAGGCTTTTACAAAATGTCTGCCTGTCTGTTAGTCTGTCTGTCTGTCTGTAGATTTTTAGTTTGTTAGCACGATAACTTTCAAAAGAATTAACCTATTCTCTATTTTATACTCTTTGAGTGTCCTAAAATGAAGGTCCAGTTTGTCAGCCAACCATTTTGGATAAAAAATGAGCACATTTTGAAAATTTTTGAGAACACTTTTTTTTTAAATTAAATATTCTATGGACAGATATTAATAGCACTCAAAAAGGCGAACAAAATATTCTCATGACATTTTTCGATAAAATTAAAATTGTCAGAGTTACAGCATTTTCAAAATCCAAAAGAAGAAACGAAAATTAACATTTTCAGCCAAACAACGCACGATACGAAAAAAAGTCAAGAAAAGAAAAATATTTCTTTTTGCACGCCCTACAAGATTATCATAACAACTTTTTGAATTTTCTCAAAACATCGAAAATTCACATTTTTATTGCCCAAAAAATAATGAAAAATAAAAAATTCAATTTTACGGTCAAACTAGGCAAGATACGACAAATGATGATTCAACAAAAATTGTGCACTCAAAAAAGATCTACAAATTTGTTATTGGTCACTTTTTGATAGGATGTGTGTGGGTTTTCAAAATACACTCATCCTTCGAACGAGGGCCACTCTCCGGGGTAGACGGCCTACCTTCGAAAGCAATTAAAATGCGACGAGCGAGCACTATTACGTCACCACTCAGGACCGTATATATGTAGACTCTAAACGCGGCAGCTTAGTACATATTTCCATAATCTACTGCATACGCAGTACGGCACTGACTTCGAGGTCACTTCGAGCGCCGGCACTTCAGTTTAGGCTGTCAAGGGACGCACGGGGGGGACGCAGAATCAGCCGAGCGTGAAAACGGCCCTCGTTCGAAAGGCCCTCGTTCGAAGGATGAGTGTATTTAATTTTTGTTTATGTTCTTAATACTATTTGTAACGATGAAAACAATAAAATAACTATCATTAATGCTCATAGTACTTGAAAATTTGTATTTTTACATTCTCTTTCAGAGAAGGTATTAGATTTGTGTAAAATTTGACTGGGCCCCCCCCCGGGTTTTGTGGAATGTCCAGGTTTTGAGACCCCCTGAACCCAAAGGCACAAATCATTTTAATAATTATTTAAAAATTTATCATATATATGTTCCAAAAACGACTTAGATACTTTTTCCCCCCTTTTCAGATAGTTGGAAAAAATATTTCTGATTGTATGATTTATTATAAAGATACGGAAGTATACGCTGAAATAAAGGAATTTCCTTCTTCATTTTGAATCAAATACAAATTTAGTAATTTTTATCTGAAGAACATTGAACATAACATATGGTCGTTGCGAAGCGCGACGACCAAATCGCGCGCCGTAAGCGCGCTCAAACTGTTGGGTTTCAATTATAAGATGAACATAAACGAGCGTGGAGCTTACCTAGAGAGTATTAGCCCGCGAAGCGCGCAATAGCGAGCACACGAAGTGCGAAAACCTAGAGGAACCCAGCTTAAAGCGTCAGGCAAATGTGTCCGAGCGCGAAGCGCGAGATCCAACTGGTGCGCGCCCTAGGCGCGCTCAAACTTGCGAGCGAAGCGAGCCGCGCGCAAAGCGCGCGATGAGAATGTGCCCGCGAGGCGGGCAGATTTTTTCCATAGAATCGAACAGTGCAATTAGTTTTTATGTTATACCTCACAAATTTGAAAAATTATATAAACAATTTTAGTTTAAATGAAGAAAAAACATTTTTTCACGTGAAATCAGCCCTTGATCAAAAAATAATTTTACGTGAAAAATTATATTTTTCAATTATTTAAACAAAAATTGTTTAAACAATGTGTTTAATTTATTAAGCAAAGTCAGTCTTGCAGCAAGCTCTCTAATTCGCATCCCTCACTCAAATTCTTTTTACGCGGCCACGCTGTTTTCAGCAGTAGCACAACGCCAAGATTTTTTACCGTGTTTTCAGCACGAATGATTAGCTGAGGAGCTTGAGCGGTTAGGAATGAGTTGCATTAGTCTCGTGTCTAGAGTATAGGTAGTTCTAATCCCCGCAGCGTGCGTCCGATTTTTTAGGGCGTCAAAACCGTGCGATTAATGTAAGTAGTAATTGTGTGTGTTACATTATGTTTAAATAAATATATAAGTTAAAAATAATAATATTATAAATTTGAAAAAGAATTTTTGATTTTTTATCAGCATAAATGGCTAGCTTGACAGTCTATGCACCCTTCCTTGACTGTCTTCGAGAATTTAATATTGGAGTGTTGAAAGACTTACAAATTTGTCTGTGATATTTTGTTGATGGAGTCTAGGAGTGCTTCACTGAGTATGCTGGAGGCAATCTAAGAAGTCTTATATTTATTCAAGCACTATTCGCATGATTTTTCAATACGATATTTTCAAATTTTCAAATGGTTTTAGACCTATCCTAAAATCACAGACTCGGTCAATGAAAATTTCCAGCACTTTTTTTCCATGCAGGGAGAGAGTTTCTAAATGTGAGAAGTGTCTGGGTAGGAATGGTATCATCTATGATTCTATTTATTATCTTAGTTAGTTCGTCTAAACTTTTATCTATTGCTTCAGTGGTATTAAGAGTGGAGTTTATTATAATATGGGTATTAATAAGGGCTTCAAATTTTTCTCAGTCGGCTTTTTTGTAATTTAAAAATCTGGGAAGGCAGTGAGGCTTTATGCTTATGAGGTTGTCACTGAGCAGAATTAGGAGAGGTTTGTAGTCTGAAGTTAGTTTATCTAGAACATCAATTGTTTGGAGGTTTGTTATATTTTAATGATTGATAATCTACTATGCTTGGTCGGGCTTTTGTATTATATGGGTGCAAAGTGAAGTTATCTGGGAACTCCATAGAATAAGGATGTTCATTAATAAAGTCATGGAGAATAGACATACACTGAGAAAAATGAATAGTTGGGGCTACTACCTTTTTATTAGTAAAGCATTCATTGGTTCTTACAACTGTTCAGTTAGTAACACCTACTAACCAAGTAGTCGGTTTAGGAAGCCGTTTGTAGTACTCGTGACTAGTTTACATTAGTAACGTTTAAGTAGTCAGAGTTACTAATAAATTAGTCATCTGTACTACTAATTGATTTTTCTGACAAATTAAAGTAGGTGGCTTAACTGTTTTATTTGCTACCGTGGTTGGTACGACTGAGAATGCGACAAAGGTACCAACATACCTGCGGTAAAACGAGGGAGAACGTTTAGACATGGCCGTCATAACTCGTTGCTCACTTGATATCTCGTTCATCATTTATTGATGGAAGTGTCAGAAGTGTTGCAAAGTTTAGGCTTCGGGGATTATATCGAAGCATTTGAATGTATTTATAAGAAATTCAACAATCCAACGAGTTTTAAGTTTTACTTGAAATCCTAACCTACAAAGTGCAACTGCAATTAGAAAGATCCCAGTGGGCATAGAGACATATTTTTTTAGAACGTCTTATCAGCTTAAATGACATCAGCGTCCCTAAGATATCACAAAGAAAAGATGCCCGCGTGCCCACTGTGATCTTTTTAATTCAGATTTCGATAGTATAGTGACAGATATTTTAATTAGTCCCTGTGAAAAAAAGAAAATAGTTATACCTACAAATTTTTTAGTAGACATGACAAACTATATTAGTAAGTTCAACTACCTACAGACAGTCGTTTTGACAAACTGAAATAGTTAGTCTACCTAATAAAATAGTAACGGCAACTACTCGTTCCCCAACTAACAAAAATAGTTCTCACTACTAACTAAATAGCAGTACCATTATTTACTAACTAAAATAGTTGTCCCAACAATTTTATTAGTTGTCCCAACTAATCTTTTTTTTCAGTGTAAGGAGACCAAAGTAATGTAACCGAAAATAAGCAAATTTTTGTCGTATAAAAAGGGTTACAATACTGCCCGAGTTATGGCGCTAGTGTTGCACGGAGAAAAATGGCCGCCGTATATGTTGACATCTTACATTATTTACCAATGTGATTTTAATAGAAATGTGTAAATTATTATTAAAACGGAGAAATTTTATTTTACTTATCTCGAAATATCGGTGATTCTATGTAATGGAAGTGATCCTGCAATGGACGTGGTAGGTACTTCAGATTTATTGCACAAACGTGGAAAACAATAAGGATATAACTGATCAGTTTTCAATCTTGTACGCATACGCATCACAGAACTGATATCGGACTTCCACGTGAATATAACAGTTTTTACATTTCAATATCCTTTAAATGTCTTAAAAAATTGTTTTAGTCATTTAGGAATTTTGTATTTTTGATTAGGTTTATATCACAGGTTATATTTACACGGACCATGACGGCGGCCATCGTTACCCGTACCACACTAGCGCCGCGCTCGAGAAGATCTAGCATTTCGATGCGTTATTGTACATCCGACAGAAAAATGCTCGTTTTTGGTGAAGTCAATGTACAGGACTTTGGGCTCCTTATGTCTATTCTCCATGAATAAAGTTGTAGATTATATGCTACCATTTTTATTGTTACTATAGCAGTTCCAGGAAATATGCTAGGCATTAAATATATATATATATATGGTACTATGATACTATGATACTATATGAAAATACTATTAAAATTGTATGTATCCTTAATGACAAATTTCATTAATTAATTAATAATATTATACCTTAACCCGTTAGTCCTTTCCTGGAAAAATGAGATATCTATTTTAAGAAAAGTTCAACAGAAATTCTGTAGACCTTTCGAGAAGTTGCAACTCAGCTCCTTTGGATTTTTTTGTTGTATCTCGCGTCATTTAGTTACAAATTTTAATTTTCTATTTGAATAGCATTTTCTTTGGATAAGGTCAGAGCGACAAGTCAGGAATTGAGATCATCTTTTCTCTTTTCAACTTCCCAAATTGCAATATTATTTCGCACTATTTATATCAATGTTACAACATTGCTGCCATATTGCACGACATAATGTTGCCGATGTTGCCATGCAATATTGCGTGCTGTTAGGTAATTAATATAGATTGCTTGGTATTCGATAAAGACAGAGATATTTAAAAAAAGAAACTAAAAAAATCCACTTTTACTAATTTTAAGCAACATACTAAATCTTAAGATGTCAATATTTAATACAAACGGGTATCAAAGCGTTGCACAATGAAGGAACAGTTGGCAACTACATTACTATTAAATTGAAAATTACAACACATCATTCTACGTGGATGACCCTTTTGGATCCAAAAGTGATAATTGTTTTTAAAAAATATCATAAACAAGACCAAACTAATTGTATTACTTAGTGCATTATTTTATCGACTAGTGATAACCAAAGATATTCAAGGTGTCAAATTTTGTATTAATTTCGCGCCACTGATAACATTGTTTCGTTCTCACCACCCGTCGTTAAGTTAAAAAACTAAAAATTACCTTACACTACACTTGCCGAACGTGTCTTGACTAAGTTGTGAAGAAAACGAAAGTTTAACGTCTGTCGGTAAGCTAGGTACCAGATAAATTTGTCTACTTTTAATATGAACTATAAAGAGATTTACTTGACATTCAAATATATTTTGTAATTAAAAAAAGAGATAATTTATTCTTAAAATGTAACGGTTGCACGTGCCTTGCATAATTCCATACGTTAGAAGCAGTACACACATTTTTGCAAGCAGTCAACGTTCATGCTCTTTGATCAATATCCTTACCGTAGACGGATATAGCGACATATGCTCGTAAAATATGAAGAAGCAAAAACCTGTAATTGCACTAAAAAAAAGGCAACTTCTGCTTTTACGATCCTGATACTGTCACAGAAATAGTTTTACATATGACGCAGATTTTCATGGATGCGCATAAAATGCAGCGAATTGTAAGTAACGGTACGAAGACCAAACAAATGAGAATCCCATAAACCTAGCTGCTTTTATGTAGGGTAAAGGAGGCATAAATTGTCAATCCAGCGAAAAAAAAGTTCTGATACGAATTGAATTGAAAAGACTAAGACACCCTGAGAATCTAGCTATGCGAAAATGATGCATTGGATTAATGTGTCAATTCGTGTAAATGCGAGAAGAAGGTATTTAAATTTTGAATTTTTCTGCACTTACAGCATATTTTGAAATACTTAAAACATGAAAAAGTAAGGTTTTAATATGTGAAGTATTTTGATAAACTTCTGGTATCATGATTTGTTTTTCTATAAACGTTTTAAATATATTAAAATTAATTAAATCTTGCACCGTCACATATAGGGCATGACGCCGCGTCGCGGCGCGCCCCATGTATTTCAGCCGGGAGTGAGAGGACATAACAGCTTCTGCCACATACTTTACTTTGATAATTAAGAAAACATTAAATTAGAGTGGAAAATGTCCGTGAAGTAATTTTTCTTCGTTACATTACCCTCTCCAGAGTTATTATATTATGTAATTTTTATTTTCCAATGTTCATATTGTTTGAATAAGCGGCATTAATATGACGGTCACCGTACACCAGTGCATGGGGTACGCTGGCTGAAGCGCTACATCTATCTCTTAATAAAATGTCAAATAATGACGTAATCAAAAAGCGGGTTGGATTAATAAAATATGTTCCCTGATAATATAAGCTTCACGTTGAAAAAACACATCAAAATTACATTTAAAACATAATTTATAGGGCATTTAAGTCAAAGCGCATCACCATATACCACTCTCCCCGTAAGTACTTTTTTTTGCTGGAAAGCGTAATTTCATTGTCGATTTCGAAGATAAATTCAATCCTTTCTACAAATCTTTTATTTAACTTGCTATGTGGGTATGCATTTTATATATATATATATATATATATATATATATATATATATATGTCACGGTCAAATGTTGTATTGCAATTTTGACACACTTTCATATATCCAATAGACTTAAAACATGTGTGTCCGATAACAATGCAATATTCTATCAAATTTAAATGACCATCCACCCAATCTCTTCCTTCTTATAAACCCCTCCATAGATTTGCATTTGTAAGTTTGCATGCGTACGTAGTTTTGAGTTAATATCTCCCTTCCTTCTGTATTCACCTCCACCCCAACACCGCACCCCCTGGATTTACATATAATGTTGGAAAATCCCAACAATATAGGTATCTCTGAACAAATCTTGAAAAGTGGAGTTCAAATTTGAATTTGCCCCCTCCCTCCTATAGACTGAGTTTGAACTGAGGGATTAGACTGCTCGAAATTGCGAAAGAAACATTTTGAAAGGACTGAAAAGCAGAAAATAAAATAAATAATTTTAATTTTTAAATTAAACTGAATTTTTCTATTTTTATTTTAAATTTTTCATTAAAATAAACTAAAAAGGAACGACGTAATTTCCTCTAAAAGGAGGGCTTGCAATAATAATAATAACAATGTGTCTATTAGTGTTCGCACCAAAATCCAACCAAAAAATGCCTTTGACATATTAAAATGTAACCATCTTAAGTCTGAGGGTGAAGCTGTCTACACGGGGCTCTAATGGAATGTATCAGTAATCACATATGCATTTTATAATGCATTTAAGTGATTTGAGAAGGGTAGTATGCCTAATATGTCATATTGGACAGTCCCGCCCATTGCCGATATAGGGTAATGTGTTCATATTTCGATACATCATAATTGACAAAATACGGGTGTTATCTGACGCATGGAGGAGAATACAGAAGAGGGAGAGATGGATTAGGGAGAATCAACAGTTTCTCGCTTACCCATTGCACTTCTTCAACGATCACCCTGTTTCTGTCAAAAATCCAACCATGCCCAACGAGGTAGAAACTTTTTGGAGAGAGGTATACAAGATCCCGAGAACACTGGAGTTGAAAGAAGATACTGATAATATCATTTGCTTCAAGGAGTTTTGTGACCTCATAACATCTGAGGAGGAATGTCCATCAATCACTGTAGAAAAAGTGAAAAAAGCACTTAGGGGTACAAAGAACTTTTCAGGTGGAAGAAGTTTACTTCTACACATCAACATCTGGCCCGCATATTCACCTCATATTTCAAGGCGGCAACGCCCATTCTGCAGTGGCTGGTGTTAGGACGCACTGTACTCCTGCCGAGAAAAGGCAACTTGTCCAACTCAGAGAATTACAGGGCAATAGCTTGTTTGAACACACTGTATAAGATCTTAACAGCTGTCCTAAACAACAGGATTGTTCGAAGAATTGAGCCTGTGTGGTCAGAGATGTACGAACAACGTGGCTCAAAAAAGGTGTGCAGGGTGCCGAGAGAAGCTGCTAATTGACAGGCGTGTCTGTGAAGACGCAGCAGCTAATCAGCCCGTTCTATCAATGGCCTGGATTGACTACCGAAAAGCTTTCGATTCAACCTCTCATAGACATAGGTGGTTCAATGGACGAAGAACGAGCTTACGGTCCTTGATATCGCCACACGTTAGATCATGCATATGCATAAGAGCTTGCATATCAATTCGTCCGTTCCGCGATTACACATCTCACTTCTTTAAGGCGGGCGCGGACTTCTGAAGCTCCCGAGGGGCCGTTCACTCGAAAATTGATTCTACGTGAACAGGGATCATTTTGACGGTTGCGCGCATTTAGATGCATGAGTACGATTTATTCCTGTTGATTCCGCCTGAGTCCAGCTGATTCCCCACATGTTTCTGAAAAATCTTTTGATGAGCCATTGTTTCTGAATCGATTATAAGTATGGAAGATCATTGATTCCTCCAGTGAACGGTCTCTCGGATTCTCCAATGTCTTCATAACCGAATTGTTCTAAGTACAGCTTACATCGTTTCAAATGGTAGAGATCCTCTCCTAAAAATGGTCGGAAAACACGAGATGATTCGCAAAGAAGCGTTCCTTTACAAAGCCGCGAAGCAGGCGGTCCAGACCCTGGGCCTGAATTTTAACATCAGGACTGAGGAAAGTGCATTACTCCATCTAGATGCTCGACTTCTAAAAGCCGAAGTAAAGAAAGCAGAGGTTGAAAAATTCCACCAATAGCTACTCGACAAGAAAATGCACGGAAACTTTCACAGAAATGTAGAAAAACAGTCCATGTCGAAAAAGCAAACTTTTGCTTTCTTCAGATCATCAGGGCTTAATTCAAGTACAGAGGGTTTTATTTTCGCATGCCAGGACGGTGCCATTTCCACCTTACTATACCTGACCGCATTTTATGTCAACAAGTTCCCAGCGATAGGTGCAGAGTGTGTCATGCACACGCTGAGTACCTAGAACACATACTATCCGGGTGTCCCACTCACGCGGGAATGACGTACCTCTACAGACATAATGCGGCCCTAATAGTGCTTTATTGCCATCTTTGTCGCTCTTACGATGTTGGCCGCGACCCTGCCCTGCCGAATGCTCCGAGGGAGGTAGATTCAATTGTCCAAAGCGAGAAGTGCCAAATTTTCTGGAACTACGATTTTCGGACAGCAGCCTCCGTTGCAAACTCGAGGCCTGACATCGTTCTCGAAGACTTCGAGAAACAAACTATATTCGTGATCGAATTCTCGACTCCGGCCGACTACAACATCATTGCCAAGAACTGTACCCAAAATATTTGGTTAAAGTAATTGTCCTTGTGATCGGTGCTATCGGAGGTGCGAAACTATCACTGGTTCTTAACCTTCAAATATGCCAAAAATATGCCCAGGCACTTGCGAGATGGATGTAGAGAGTTGTCATCCTTGGGTCGCTTCATGTACTCGAGACACACGAGGGTTTCGCCGGCCTGTCGCTGTGATTTCATCGTGGCCTAGGGCCACCCATCTCGCGATCGTGAGACGTGGCCATAGGTGTGATTTACTGCAGTTCTACTGGAAGCCGGTGTCATTTTTAGATGGCAGTGGCTCCCAGTGGGACCCTGCGGTGCTTGTTTAACACTTTTTTTGAAATTATATATATATATATATATATATATTTACATATATACATATGTTTACTGAAATATTAGATTGCTCATAATATTTCACTATGGCGGCGTTCGGAACTAATAATAATTCAGCAGGCTTTCTAACATTCCCTTTTCAGGGGGCGTTACAGGATCATAACACGGTGATTGCGAATAAATGTATTTTAATGTACAGTGTGCATGCCATTTAATGTATGAGTGGAAAAAACTTCCAGTATGCATTCAAATTCAGTCCGAGTTGTCTAAAAATGCAGATACAGAAAAAGATCTATAAAAAAACGTAGTAATGAATGAACATCTATAATATTGTTACAAACAAAATGCGTGAACAAATCATCAAAAGTTGCATTTTTCTGTCGAAATTTTTTTTTTTAAATCGCACAGTAGTATAACGAACTAAGAAATACACGCAAAAAGAATTAATATTGAATCAAGTATTAAATTTAGTAGTATATTTTCTTGAGATAAGACAAATTTTCTTGGATAATCAAAACATTGTATCGTCTGTATTAGTATCGATATTTTCTTGATTCAATGCTAATTTTTCCCATGTACTATATTATTTGCGTTTTTTTATACTTGGCAGCAGTCTGCTAGCGTAAATCTTGATGCTTTTGCTGCTGCATTTATAGCTCATCGTGTCCAGCTGACAAGGTTCTATTTCGCAGTTTGCTAGTAGAAAGCAAAAAAAAATTTCAAATGCTGAATATCAAATTAGGAAAGATATTTACAAATAAAAATCAAGTTTATTGTTGTTTCATATGAAGTGCGATTTGGCAGGATAATCTACTACAATAATTTGGAGGTTTTGCAACATTGGCAATTGTTTGAAAGTAGAATTTAACTTTTTTTAAAAACAATAATAATGTTTTGCAAATATCAGTATCAAAATATTTTATACAAATTATATTCATGCTTTGTTCTATATTTATTATCAATCTCGTTACTCTTATTACAATTATAATACAACACTGAGAAGTCTCACGAAAAAAGAACTTCAATTCGTTTTCTTCACTAGAAAGTCACTTTTTAAGCGCTGTACAGACCTTGAAAGTCGAACTTTCAGAAGGGTATTGTGAAAAGATAATATAGGCATACCTCATACAGAAAATAGTATACAGATTGAAATAGATGAAAAATAGAATGCAGATTCGCAACACTATGGGCTGGAACTTAAGTTGAATAGAAGTCCGACTGTGATAAAATTAGACAGAACAGAATGGAAATTATTATTTCTGAACAATTGGTATTAAAATAATACAATCGGATAGCTTTTTCTTAATTTTCTATCCATTTCTATTCCAAAAACACTATATATTTCTATCTATTTTTTTCAACAAGGATTGCGTGGTCATTTTAGAATCGCCTCTTAGTACTTGAAAAGAGATAATATAAATTAATTGATAAAAAACAATCTAATTGCAGGAATTTAATGAATTCTGGAGGAAAGAGAAAGACACTAAGGGTCGAGGCCTTTGTAGCCGTCGGACGACAAGTAAAGCGCATACAAAAACGTGTCCGCGTAATTCAATGTGGTTCTTCGTAACTTGCATTGTACACCTCTTCCACGGCTATTTTAGAATAACAGCCTTCTTACTTCCAACGTGCTCGATAAAAATTTCATGATTTGCAGAGAATTTTTTTATTCAAAACCGACTTCTCTATCTTTTTTGAATTCATCAAATGTAAGAAATAGAATATAAATTCGATGACTTTATTGTTTTCACATTTTCATTTCAATAAGAAGGTATTGGTTTTATATGGAAATTGACTGAGAAAAAATGGTTTTTACTACAGCGTCTGTCTGTGGTCGTCGTCTTCGTTGCCGTCATTGTCGTTGTCGGCGTCTATGAGCACGATAACTATTGAAGGAATTATATGATTGGGTTGTACTCTGGTATACTTTTTAAGGTCTCTAAACAAAGAACGAGTTTTTTAACCAGCCATTTTTGACCAACGGATTTTGGTTTTATCCATCAAAAATGCTTTTTGCAAAATAAAAAATTCCATTTTCCAATAAAACTATGCGAGATACGGAAAAAATGTTAGGGAGAAAAATTATTCGTCTCAAAAAGAGCTCCACATTTTCTCTGGAACATTTCATGATAAGATGCATTATTTTTGTTTTAATCGTGAAAAATAACATTGAAAAATAAAAAATTTAAATTTTTGGAAAAATGACACAAGATATAATAAAATGTTGAATTACAAAATAATTCACCTAAAATGGATCTACAAATTTGATATTATTTTTTTTTGTATGACATGCAGTTTTGGTTTTAATCGTGGAAAATGACTTAAAAAATAATACATTGAAATTGATGAGAAAATGATACAAGATAGGTACATTAAAATATTTTAAAATGTTAAAATTCAAAATGTTAAAATGTCCTGGACCGAAGTACGGAAATTAATCAAACGTAATAAAGGATTTTTTTTTTCGTTTTGCACATACTTTATTACTTTAATCGTGTGCGAAGCGCGGGAGACGTAATGATAATGTATTCGTTTAAGTCGAAGGAGCTTTAACAAAAGAGAATTCACACAATCATCAAATTACATGTGTTCATGATTTGACCTTTAATTTTAAAAGGTTTATGCACAAATGTGGATGAAGAACAAAGACCGAGCGCGTAGTCTGAGGTAAATATATTATCGAGCACGAAGCGCGAGATACGACAGACGCGCGCCCTAGACGCGCTATAACTGCGAACGATGAGAATGTGACCGCGCAACGGGCATATTTTTTTTAAATCATTCAGTTGGATTTTAAAGTGACATGTAATAAAAATTATTCAATTATTGGATGAAAAAGACCCAGTTGATTGTTATCGATACAAGTACATTAAACTTGGGAATGCGAATGACAATAACACTTTATTTTTTTTCTGTGCTGAAGAGTATTCAGTTTGAAAAATGAAGTCTCTCTGATGGAACCGACTTTAAGACCGTCATTTAGTTGTAGTACACGAAGACTTACGCTTGCTTTTTCTATCAGTTCAGATTCTTCTTTTCTTTTACCATAGGTTTCAAGTCCACTTTCTATGTGTAACGCTGTCCCGAGAAATGAGACCCGCCCCAGCCTTATACATCTACGAAAAAAGAGCGAATAGCCACACGACAATGGACACCATTATTGCCAGGTGGTATATGTAGTGCAATGTGCAATCTGGAATCAATTCTAGAACAGTCGAGAAATAAAGCATCTTGGTGGTTTTTAAATCTTCTCGCAACATATTTTATTCGCAAGGTTATTATACGTAATGCGATTATAATTGAGTCACTTCTTTTGCAGTAAATTATAGGTGCAACATAGCACTGCAAACTTCTACATAGAAAACCAAAATATTCAAGTAACCTATATTTGTGAAATAAATTGTTGATAAAAAACAAATAATACGTGTGTCATATTTTGCCTTGGAAACCAATATATTTCCGCCACAACTTCGGCTAATCTTTGGGTTATTTCCGGCTCGTCTTCGCTTTGCCTCTGGCTCGTACAGCAAATTTCACACTCGTGTGGAACTGCCTACTTTTCGCACCTGTAGCACAATACACTATTATTCTATTCTACTTTTCAGTAATTTTATCTATTCTTTTCTCTCGCCTTTTCCATTCCATTGCATCACTGTATCTTATTCTTCATTCCCAGAATTCTGTTATTTTCTATTCATTCTTATCATTCTGGTTATACTCATATTTTAGTGATATATGTAGGGGTGTGGAAAACTGGTGCGGGTCGGGTTGAATTTGCGGGCCAATCCGCAAACACGCATTCAATTTAAAAAGCTGAAAACGATTCTTTTGCACGCCTTCAGTAATATTCAGTAAAATATAACCTCGGCATGCAAAAAAATGGCGATCGGCATGGGTGACCCGTGTGGAAATTGCCCAGCTTCGCCTTTTTTAATTAGTGTAATAAATGTGCTCACAGTGCATTTGTTTCTATGTATACCATTAAGCCATTTCCCTTTCAGGGTAGGCTATATAAAGTAAACAAATAATATCCGATAAAATAAACTCTATCAGTATATATCACTGTCAATATCGTTTGAAGACACACTTGAAAGAAACAAATATCTCTTTCTGCCTGTGAATGTGCAAAAATGTTTCATTTTATATAATTAGTTTATAACAAGAAAAAATAATACCAAATGACAAAAATTCTTCAGTAAACATCACAGACAATATAATTTGAAAAAACTGCACAAAAAAACTATTTTTATCTGTCTAAAAATAAACTTACAGTAGATTTGTTTATATAATTTGTTTATAAAGTGAACAAATAATATTCGATAACAAATACTTAATCACTAAATGTCACTGTTGCTGTAATTTGAAGATAATTTGCAAGAAACAAATATTTTCCCTATCGGTAAATGTGCTTAATGTGGATTTGTTTATATAATTTGTTTACAAAGTTAAAAAATAATTCCGAATGAAAAATTTTCACATCATTAAAGTCACCTTGTCGATAAAAATCAACAAAATTCAAGGCAAAAATATCATTTGAAAACGAAAAATTGTTGAAATTTGAAAAAAATATTGTGGAAAATTTATTAATTTAATTTGTTAATAAAAATCAACAATTATCAGTCAAAAATGTTTGATTCACTTCGACGCATCAAATATAAATGAAACATTCTTATCATAATAAAAAAATTTAAGAAAAACTATAGTATACATCAAACTATGCGAATGAGTGATCATTTTTGTAGTAAAGTTAGAATCATATTGTTGCATTAGTGTAGTCTATATTGTGCGTTTTAGTTAAGATGTTTTTATTTCATTTTTTTATTTCATTTTTTATTACATTTTCTGTTCAGTTATCCTGGTAGACATTTTTTTAAATCTCAGGCTAAAAATTTAAAGTACATCTTGTTAATAATTTTGTAAGGATAATCAATATTATCCGATCACCTGGGCAAGTTTGGACGTTTCATTCATAGGCCAAAAATTGATTTGGTTTAAAAAAGAGAGTACTTATGGCTGCACAGTAGCCATGAAAAATTATTTTGACTTGTGCACTAGTATCTTACAGTACTTACAGCTGAGCATTATGTACTCTCAATACTTAGGGCTGCGCACTATTCACCCACGGTATTTATAGCTGCACAGTGTATACCTATAGTATTTATGACTGCGCATTGGATACCTACGGTATGTTTCACTGCGCAGTAGATTTTTTGTCTGTGATATGATATATGATATTGATCTAAAAAGAAAGATGAGGACCCACATTGATATACATTGTCTATACATTATTCGAACGGATTTTAAGGAATTCTTAGAATAAAAGAATCGAATAGTAGTCGATTGATTCAATCGTGGCTCTACTAACTTAAATAAAGAAATTTTTTATTTTAAGTTTCGATGCCCTTAAAAGCTTTCACTTAGAGTAAACACACTTCTGAATTTTTTAATATTTCCTAATCGCAAAAAATTGTGTTGATCAGTATTCGAACTACAAGTTATAAAATGGAATGAGTAAATTATCACAAAATTAATGTAATAAAATAGTTCTATATTTGATATTTGATTTTCTATTGTATACTTTTTATAGAATCGAAAATGAGAAATTTGTATGGTCAATGGCAGTTTAACAACCCCGAGACAATCTCTAAATGTGCTTACAAAATTTTTAAAAAATTCCAAAACTGTTTTTTCACATAATGGAATTTTTTGAAGGCGGTTATTTAAATTAGAAAACTTTTGTTTTTGTTTGAGAGAGCCTTGCAGGGAAGGAAGTTAGTTATTTTCCCACGATCCGCAGTTTTTCGTGGTATATCACAAAATTATTGCACATAAATCGGATAATAAATGCAGTAGGAAATAAGCATTTTATTACACGGAGATTCATAATATCAGAGTCTTGTATCTTCTCCGATTAATCCGGCAAACATTTTTGTAGAATCAAGGGATTGTAGATATCGATTAACAAGGTACATACACGTAACTGTTTCTCAATGCTGAATTTGCATGATAAGCTAACAGAATATAAAATATTTTCCGTAAATACATGAATAACTGATCATTCACAACTTAAATTTAAAATCTAGATAAATATTCGTAACTACGTACAACTACAAATACGAATACCTAATTATAGTAATATGTCTTGTCAATAATTTAATTTAATTTGGGACTGTAAAGGTTTCCTTAATTTGAAAAAATATATAAATACATAGGTAATGTTGTGATTACGAAGACAACTTTTTTTCAAAGAGATTCTTTAAATGCTAAATCTTTGATTAAGCCTTCAAATAAGTAAAATTATAAATCTTTAGCTTACTTTTAATTCATATCTTCAATTTTTGGTATTATTAATTTTCTTCTCGTTTCCTACTTTATTCTCTTGGTTTATTAGCATGAGTTTATCATAAGAAGATGGAGGAATCAATTTTTTATGTTTCTGTGAAGCACTCTCGTAATTAGCATATTTTAAGATAATCGCGTATCAGACATCTTTTAGATTTAGAGGAAACTCAACATCTGACAGAAGAGAAACGTTTACGACAAAAGCAATATTGGCGATGATGGATGGCATCACTTTATAACACTAGGCATGATACGAATGCGGTTTTTGTGTTATATTATACAGGATTACAAAAGGGCAAGAGTAAGGGGCTGTAATGCTTTATAAACGATCTGTCTATTAAATTCGGTGCGCCAGGCTTTTATGAAAAAAGAAGAAAGTGTTTGAGAAAAGATCGCTTGAGTGAAGAATGATTACAGCATTAACAAAATAATGTTGAAAACTTTTATGCTTAAACTATACTTCGACTATATTTTTACAAAACTATCTACCAGAAATTTCTATTTAAATTTAAAATAAATGTATTTATAATTTCGGCACCCTCTAGCATTACGAAATTTTTCATGAAACTAACCGATCAAGAATAGCCCTGTACTAACTGGAAATGGGTTAGTCTTACGGAAAATTCCATAATAATAGACTGTTCGTATTATTGATGAAAGTGTATATCTCTAGATTCTTACAATAAATTATTAAAAATACGTGATACATTTTTCAGGAACTTAGACCGCCCCCTGCATGATTCTTTTTCCATTATTCTTAACTTAGAGAATAATAATTTGAGAGCCCCCGACTGAACTTATCACGTATTTTGTCAATGAGCCCTATCCAATAATGATATGAATTTGTATTTCTTTTCTTCGTTACAATTGATTTTTTTATTTTCTTAAATTAAACTTATTAGTAACTGAACCTATTAAATTTCCAGGTACCAAATTTTTGGTGCCCCGAATTACAAGTTTTTCAATTCTGAAAGCTTTAATTTTACTTAGATGAATTTTGAATCCTTAGTTTCCAAATTGTTCAATTTTGTAAGCTTTGAACTTAAGCTTAATTCTGAAATTATTTCAGTTTTACGCCCTCAAATTTTTAATTGTATAATTTCGAATTTGTATTATTTGAAGCAATTTTAGAATGGTTAATTGTTTAAAAAGGAAAGAGGAATATGTCACAATAGAACCAAAAGTGCTATGATATGTATAGATTAGAAGCAAATAGAATCATTGAGAAGAGGAATATGATAGCGGGTAAACAGGAGTATTACCGACACCCTGAGAAAAAGTCTTTAGGTAAATATAAGAAGGGTGAAATGATGAAATAGAATGGATAAAAATGGGGTCCCTATCAACTCACATGCGGCAAGTCTCTCTGCGGCAAATCACATTTGCGGCATGTCACATCTGTGGCAACTCTACCTAGCGGCATCTCTCACCAATGGAAAGGGATTCGACCAATATTATTTCTGTGGCCAGTCACAGGGGTGCCTTTTCGCCTCTCACGAGACGTTGGAAAAGGGGTAGGGGTTTAACCAACATTATTTCTTTGGCCAGTCACGGGGGTGCGGTGAGAGATGCCGCAAAAATGTCAATTTCACTGTGAGAAATGCCGCGCGGGAGAGAAGCCGCTAGATAGAGATGCCGCAGATGAGACATGCCGCAGATGTGACATGCCGCAAATGTGACATGCCGCAGATGTGACATGCCGCAGGTGTGACATGCTGCAGATGTGACATGCCGCAGGTGTGACTTGCCGTAGAGAGACTTGCCGCATGTGAGATGACATGTTCCCTAAAAATGGATACAATTTTTAGAAAGAAGGATACGTTTCAAGATGTTATCGGAAAGCATAAAATTGTTGAATAGAGAAATTGGACAAAGAGATAAAAACTCGTAAAACAAGACAGAAAAGGATATAATTTTCGGAAACACCATAATTTGGCGAAAGAAGACAAAAGATGATGCAAATATAAAAATTTGTAGAATTGTCAAAAACAAAAGAAAATTGGGTGGAACATGATAAAAAGTAAGAAAATTAAACAGGATAGACCGCAGAGAATTGGGATATAATAGGATAAAAATGAATACAGATTATTTATTAATGAAGTACATTTGAAGAATAAGATATAATTAAATAGAACCGAATGTTACGTTTTGGCGAGGAGGAATATTAAATTTTGTAAAGTTTCTCTCCATTTATGTCCATTACTATTTCGCAATTTATATCCATTCTATCTGCATTCTCTTCCATTATTATGACTCTACCATAAACTTAACAATATCTTCTTCATACCTCTTCTTCTCTGTCAAGTAAATATGTCATGAAAATTTAACTCGAGCGTTTCCAAACATGAACGCAGCAGTAAACGTTTGACTGGTGGGAAGCAACTTGACGAAGGAGAAGAAATAAAGATTAGGAACAGAGAAGGGTATTAAGCTTTCATTTGCACTAAATCATCAGGTGTCTATCAATAACTTGTCGACATTCCGCGTTATCATTCCTGAATGATCCAAGAAGAACTTTGAGAATCGGTATACGAGGTAATAATTCCAGAGCAATTTTGCCGGGCGCGGCGTCTGAATCGATGGTCCGTCCTAGAGATGAGTTCCCAACGATGAGAATGGTCGTTCAGAGGAAGATAGGATGAGAAACAATTCCTCATCCTTCGAAGAGTGTCATGACCTAGTCGGTATCTAAAGTCATCCATCCTTTCTCCACCTTTTGCTTCTGAGAAGCAATAGGGCTTCTGATGTAATCGCTGTCTATGGCTTTATGCCGCGACCATAAGCCGAAGGAAACCGTTCGAGAGAGTGGGCGAAGTTATGAATACGGCGATTGAATCTTAGATTTGTTTTACGATTGTCATTGGGGTTCGATATGCATGCATGGAGCGATCACTACACTTATTCCTGTTGCTTTGCAGTTTTATGACGCTCTTTGATATATCTAAAAGTGTAAAAGAAGTGTTATAAAATATGTAGTGAATATGTGTAGAATTTTAAAAGATTTCTTAAAATCAAAAGTTCATGGGTAGTAGGACCCAAACATTTTTCACTTCAATAAAGAAGATTCTGATGTTAAATTTTATTCAAAATTGCCAGCATTTTTCTACTTAATATCAACTCCTTATCAAGGCATTATAAACTTCATGTTTATATCTGTATAAGAATCTAATTTTTAAAGAAGATGAAAAATGTATTTATTTAATTTCATTGTTATAAGCAATTAATTTTAACAAATACTCTAGTGCAGAAAACAATTATTTTGTACTAAAATCGCCTGTGATTTAGTAATCGTATAATATTTAGTGACGAATCATCGGCTTACATTAACAATTAGTATTGCTGTAAAAATACAATGATTAAAATATAAATTTTTAAAAGTGAACTGTCACTCTATGATTTATGAAAAAGTACAACAAAAGCATTTGAAACCGTTTAAACCCTAATAGAAACCCAGAAACTTCAAGGTGCAAGCGCGGACTGAATGAATACAGATGTAAACATAAAATTTATATTGCCTTGATAAGGATTTGATATCATGTCTAAATATGCTGGCAATTTTTAATAAAATTTAACATCAGAAAACAGTATAGGCCCCAAAAAAATATATTAACTTACTTACCAAAAACACATTTATCTATCCACTAGCCTTAAAATTTGAGCATCAACTACAAACAATGATTAATTTTACAGACGAACAGAAGAGGAATATGAAAAATATGGTATCTAGGTTGTGAAACAAATAGGTCAGTCCAAAGATTTTTCGTTCAAATTCCAACGATTTGGCTGGCGATTTTTTCCCTAATAGTAGGTGCTTAAAACCACCCAAAAACAATATATTCGATTTTTCGAATAAGAACTTTATGTGAATTTTTTTTTGTAATTTGATTTTTTCGTCAATTTTTCTTTTCTTTTCAAACCTTCACAAAAAAACCTGCTCGCTGCGCGGGCACATTCTCATCGCGCGCGGCTCGCTTCGCTCGTAATTTTGAGCGCACCTAGGGCGCGCGACTATTGGTTCTCGCGCTTCGCGCTCGATAATGTGTTTACCTCGCGCTACGTGCTCGGTCTTTGTATTTCCCCCACATTCGTGCACAGACCTTTCAAAATTAAAGGTCAAAGCATCGACAACTGTAATTTGGTAATTTTGAATCCTCTTTTGTTAAAGCTCCTTCGGCTTTAACGAATACATTCTCATCACGTATCTCGTGCTTAGCATTCGATTTTGTTAAAAATATAAACTTTTCCACATTATGTTCAATACTTTCATATCAAATGTATATCACATTTATTTATGTACCTCGGCCAGGAATTGCTTATTCAGATCTGTCATTTCTTTCGAAAGTTCCAATTATTTAAAAAAATTCCATTTGTTTGAATAATTGGAAAATGATTAACCAATGTTGATAAATATTCCCCTAGACCAATATAAATAATTTTTAGTGAAGAAGACGAGAATACAGTGCTCAAAAGGTCGATTTCATGAAGAATTGACATTTTTGGTTTTAAGGGTAGTTTTAAGGGACTCGTGGGGGTGGATTAGGGGTGTCAAAACCATATGTCTGATACGTGAAATTCTTCGTTAGATAATTCTCAACAAGCCCCGATACTTTCCCGTCACATTTTCCCAAACCCTAAAAAATTATTCCAAAAACTCAAAAAAGTCATTTTCCCCCATTCATTTTACATAGAAAACTTCAAGTCAAAACCGACATTTGTTAAAATAAAAATTAAATAAATAAATAAAAAATATTAGGGAATTTCTTTTTTTGGATTTGGAATGAAATTGGGGGGGGGGGGGATCGTTACCCTCTAAAAAAAAGTGTTTTTGAGCTACTCTAATGTCTGCTTGCTGTCAAATTTTGTCATCTGATAACAATACATAATTGATGATTCTTTTCAGAAACTTAATTAACAAATGTATTATTTTGCTATTTTTGAACTTACACAATTCCATTTATTCGAAGTAATAATCAACAGTAAATATCCTATTTTCAAACTTTATTACGACACATAGATAATAGTCAACAACTTTTATTATCATTATTATTAAAAATTTGATGCACCTAGAGGTTTTCTCGTCTTAGTCATTACTCAGCAATGTATCCTTACTATACTCATGTGTCAAGAACTGATACCATAATCTAATCATCAGAATTTGTAATATTTTTAATTTTTTCTCTAAATTCTAATGACGTTTTTCTGTTATAAAGGATAAGATGGAGGAGAATCAGAAATAATTTTACTAAAAATCTTTGCAAAATATTAAGTAGAAGTACCTATGGAAGATAAGACTGGTTTGAGCGGACAGTGCGGCCTGTGCCTTTACTTTTGATGTATAGAAAACTCTTCTAACATAATAAATCGTAAACAACTAAATTTCATACTTCGATTTTATGAACAGTCAACTTCGCTCGAAGAACCACCTGTGATAATAGGTACCAAGCAGTCCTTACTAAGGCAATATCAGTTGATTTTAAGAAGAAAATGTGTTGAAACTATCATCGTTCATTGTCAGATGACCAAATGTAATAACAAGGAGACATTTATGAGCCATTAGCAATTGATTCCATGGATCAAACCGGAAAGATTTAGTTCATGAATACATAAGACGAGAAAAACGATTCCATCACAAATATCTGTAGCAGATCAAAAAATTATTAGGTAACTTTCAGCAATTCACTTCAAAAACTGTTTTTGCTTGTAAATGGTTAAAATATTAAATTGCTTTTTTTTTTAAATGAGATGGACAACTTTATACATAATTTTATTATTTTTCCTTTAAATAAAGCATTCAAATTCGATAAAAATTCTCCGCTGAAAATCAATTTCTGCACTGGAACTTTTTTTGTCTAACTGTGGATCGTCGCAATCTAAGATCAGTGATATGAAAAAAGTTGGCATCTTGAGTATCTCTAAAGAAAATGTAAAAAGCATTAATTCTATAATTAAAGAAAAGTGCATGCTAAGATCGTGAAGCTGATAATAAAGATTGATCATCACATCAGCAGAAGGTGCAAGCTTACGTTGATGATAAGTTGACGATTGATGATGTACAACCTGAGGTACGAAAAATTTATTGATATTAATTATTAGCAGCGCTTCATATAAGGCTAATCTTGTTTTTGAGTCGGTAAACCCTCGATTTGAAGCGTGCTACTACATATTGTTCAAGAAAAAGCTACTACACTCAATACTGTGCTGGGCAACATTTCATTATCTTTAATTACCGCGTTCATCAGCGATCAGGGATTGTAATCTCTTCGCGGATGGCATAAAAGATCGACTTCAGGGATCAATTAGCGCAGACTAAAGAGCAAGCAATTACGTTTCGTCTTCTGCGAAACAGATAAACTTGCAGGGCCTGTCGTTGAATACGATTGTTTCCGGTCTTGTCCTCACGAACATGCATTTATTATAGAACCTGCGTTTCACGTTAAAAATACTCTCGTGATGCCTATGTGAACCTGAATAAAATGGAATCTCAATAAGGTCCCAAATAAAAACCCACTAATGTACCATACATGAATGAAATAAGTACAAATACCAATTTTTTTAAAATTCTTTAAAAAGTTCGAATACGGTTAGAAGGACTAGAAAAGTTATATTTTATTTGGTTCAAAATTTTTACAAATGCTTATAGAATTTATTTCGCAAAAAGTGCTGCCGAAATAGGATTAAAGTACAAATAATGATCTTAAAAATATACCTTATGTAGTTCGAACGGTATACTTAAAGTTGGCATAAATTTGTACGAAACATGATATCTGATAAAATAAAAGTCGATAAGTTTATTTTCGGTTTTTCCTGAATTATTCATATGCAGGTAGTGCCGATATGATAACTATAATAATTTCACAAACTATGAACACATGTCGGAACTTTCGACCTAGGAAGCAATTATACCACTCCGGTAATAAGATATATTATTACCGCTCAAACTATTCTCAATTTATGCCTGTCAGGTTGCGTATTGACCTTCGCATAAGGTATAAAACCCTGGAATTTATAAATCATCATAGACATTATCCATTGCGTTTTCTTCAAAGATTTTATAATCAGTAGACTTTTGGGATGAAGATATAAACATATACTTCTTAGGCAGTTGACTTTCTAATATGGTGTTATCTGAAGCTTAACCTGTTATTATACAATTATGGAAAGCATTTTCGCTCCATGCATGGAAGAAACCATCTTCTCAAAATTATTCAGTTCTTAACAACAAGAAATTATATGCAACCGCAGATATATTTATTTCCATTTTTATGTCTTACGCTTAACTTCCTTTGGAGTGTTACCAGTTTTTCTCAGTTCAAAATCGCATTCTTCAAAGAATGTAAAAAGAAAACAAAGAATTACAAGTGTTCTCGCCCATTGCAGTTTTAAAGTACTGGTAAAATTTGCATATAAAGCCTTTCCGAAGGTCAAACAAATTTGTTCAATTTTTATATTATTTCATATATTTCAAAATAATTTTTATGGTTTCTGCTTTATCGGACTATTGCTAATTCGGAATGTGTTACGATTTCTAATCCACCACATGTTTAATTTAAATCCAAATCACATTTGACTACATTTTTTTAAACGAAAATAAATTTATTTTGATAATACTTTAAACATTTGCAGATGTCCAGATTAAATGTACCAAATTGTAGAATTTGAAATTGGGCCAGTTAAAAATTGAAAAAAAAATTAATAGAAGCATAAAGAATTAAACAGTTTTTAATTTGAATAATTCGAAATAAAATCCTAACAAATTATGTAAGCGTTAAAAATTCCACGTGCTTAAATAGGACCGTTTTACACTTGAAGCATTCAGGTTTAAATAAATTTCATTTGAAAAATTTAATAGTCAAGTATTACTAAATATTAGTAAATTATTTGAAATTATATTCTTCAAATTTTATGATTTTAAACCGAAACCTTCAAAATTATACAACACCAAATTATAACTAATACTTTCAAATTTGAGACATTTCATGATGAGACAATTGAAATAGGTATTTGAATATTAAAAATTTATAAAAGTCAAAAATTCAAAATATCTAAACTTATACTTCTAAATTTGAATGGCCCTAATTTAAAACGTCAAAACTTTGACATTTTCGAATTGTGAAACATAAATCGTGCAACTTAAAAATTAAATTATATAATGGAATAATTAACAAATTTATGAATTTTAAATTGTGAACTCTCAAAATTGAAATTTGCAGTATTTTATCGGTAAATGTAAAATTGTTAAATTGAAAACGTTTGATATTAAAAAGCTAGAACTTTATGCGTTTAAAATGTATCAATTTTTGAATTGGATGCATTGAAGTTTGAACATTTTAATTCTAAAATCACAAAATTGTTATGTATGGTTCCCCACTTGGGCCCATTAGAATCCAAGGTCTTTGTTTCAGGCTTCATTCATTCTATTGTCACTCTGTTTATAAACTATTTGTCGCCACACTTTTCTGTCTTGGCATACTACTCTAGCTTCCTTCACGTCCATGCATTTTTTCATGCAAGCTCTTGTGTTTCTATGGCTTCTTATGTCTCTTCGGATTAATGTCTCATTTACCGATTCTAACCATTCTTTCGGCGGTCTACCTCTGGGCATTCTGCCATTTACTTTACCTTTGTACACTTGTTTGGTCAGTCGCTCATCTTTCATTCTTTCAAGATGACCGAACCATCTTAACTGATTTCTTTCCCATGTGTCAACTATTGTCTCTTTTGCACCACATTCTTTGAGGATTGTCTCGTTTCGGACTTTATCCATCAGTGTTTTCCCGCATATTATGCGCAGAGGTCTCATGCCGATCGCGTTAATTTTACTCCTGTCCTTTTCTTGACATGTCCATGTTTCGCCATCGTATAGTACAGTCGGTACGAATATAGAATTATGTATGGCCATTTTAGCTTTTTTTTGATATGTTTTTATTTGTAAGGATGGGCCCTGCTCTACCGATAACCTGCTTACCCTTATTTATGCGCCTATCTAATTCCCCATCTATTTTTCCGTCGCTAGTGAATAGACTACCTAGGTATACGTACTTGTCAACTTGTTCTAATCTCTCATCATTTAGGACAATGTTGCACATTGTTTTCTCACTCTTTCCCTCAAACACCATGATTTTTGTTTTATTTACGTTAATTTTGAGTCCCATGTTCTTCATGCTTGTATGAAGTTTATTCATCATTCTTTGCAATTCCTCGACTGATTCTGCCATAACAATCTTGTCATCTGCGAAAGCTAGCCCACGTACCTTAACTGTTTGGGGATCTTAACCTTGTTCGTCGAAGAGTGCAGTTCTTATACACTTATCCATGAATATGATAAATAGCCACGAGGACATAACGCATCCTTGTTTCACGCCTTGCGTAATATCGAACCAGTCACTCAGTTTCCCGTTTACCCTTACGCTCGCTTTACTACTTGTATATATTGTTTTTATTGCTTGCAGGAGCCCTCCATTTACTCCGTACTCTTTAAGAACTTCCCAAAGTTTACTTCTGTTTACCGTGTCAAATGCTTTTTCTAGGTCAATGAATGAACAGAAAACTTTCTTTCCTACTCTCAAGCTTTTTTCTGTGATCTGTCTTAGGCTAAATATCTGATCTGTACATGATCTTCCTGGCATAAATCCACTTTGGACTTCCCATATTTTTTCTTCTGTGATTTCCATTACCCTACGAATAATATTTTTGAGTATATTTTACTTACGGTACTTAGTAGGCTGATACCTCTGTAATTGCTGCAGTTGCTTTTGTCTCGCTTTCTTTTGTATATTGGTATGATAATCGCTTTTCTCCAATCGTCTGGGACTTTTCCTGTCTCGATACACAAATTTATCAATTCGCACAACCTGTGAGGCATGTACTCGCCACCGTATTTAAGCATTTCAGCGCTAATATTGTCTGCACCAGCAGCCTTACCGTTTTTCAAGTTCTTTATTATGTCTCTGACCTCAGTGACACAGACTTTTTCAATTGAGTTTTCTAATGCATTATGTTCTATGTCGCAGTTTTGTTGTCCTATATCTTCACCTCCTAATAGTTCTTTCAAAGAGTCTTTTAAAGCGTCTACTATCCCGTCTATATCATATAGCATTTCACCTTTGCTGTTTCTCATGCTGGCAAACTCTGTACTTTTACTTTCCTCCAACTGTTTATATAGTAGTTTCATTATTCCTCCAAAGCAGTTTTGTATTTTGTTCTCTTCTTCTGTTCTGATTTTCTCTTTATTCTCTTCGACTAGTCGTTTAACTTTCCTATTTTTGTGTCTGTAATCATTCTTGAGCCTATTTCTCTCATCATCGCTAAGACCTGTCATGTTCAGCGTTTTTTGTGCGATATTTCTTTTTCTTTTTGGGCTGCCGCAATTTCATCATTACACCACGCATCGCCAGACTTTCTCCCTACCACTGCCGTACCACAAACTTCAATCGCACTTTTAACAATGGTATCCCGTAATAAAGTCCACGCGCCCTCTATATCTTTATTCTTTTCAAGCGGCTCCCAAATTGCCTTATCTATGTGTTCGTTCATCTTATTCTGAAAATCTATTCGCACTTCCGGTTTCTGTAAATCTTCAACCCTGATTCGCGTTTGTTACGTTTGTTTGGTTCTCTTTCTTCTCCATCCCCGCCCTAAGTTCATTCTGGAGACTAAAAGGTAATGATCAGTATTGCATTAATTTATTGTATTTATTTGTAGTTTCCTGTAAAAATGGTTTTAGTTTGTTGTATTTTTTTTCTACAAATTTTTTCCTTTGCTTTAACAAAGCGTTTAGGATCACCGAAAATATTTGTGCTACACTCACAGAATTTCGGTGAACATAGCTGCCCTGCTTTAAAATTACGTTTGGTAGATAAGGGATACCTCGGTGACATTTTTATGTAAACAAATGTTGCATAACTGAAATTTCTGCTTTATCTATGATTTATTACTGTAGCAAAAGTTCTTGGCATACATGTAATATATTTTTTTTATTTGTACATTTCTTCAATAAACTAAAAAAATTTACAAAATCATTCTCAGTACAGTTTATCAATATTTCAACTTTTGTGAAATCTTGCATTTTGTTGTGAAGATTTGTAATTTTCCACAATCATTTGCGGAAAATTAAAAGTGTTATTATGACGTCAAATGCCCAAGTGTAAAAAATGTAAAATATTGTAGTTTTCAGTAAAGCCTTGTAGGTTTTTACAACAAATTAAACGAAAATGAAAAACGTGAAAAAAATCAGCTATTTGTATTTAATTGTAATTATTTGTTAAATTATGTACATTTTTGTGCAAGTTTTAACAAAAAACTACAGTTGCAGAAATCTTGCACATTTTTATACAAACTTTATTCATTAGGGATGTTCAAAATAAAAATATTTGAAATAGAAGCAAAATTTATAAGGAAAAACCTTTTTTTTCGATTACTTTCAAAGTACACTACCGTCAGAAATTGTCGGTACGGACAGCGAAAGTATACTTTCGCTGGTCGGCTCTTTTTTGAACGAGTAATCACGTTTCAAACTCAGCAGTAATTTTTAATGGTATACCATTAAAAATTACTGCTGAGTTTGAAACGTTATTACTCGTTCAAAAAAGAGAAAAAACTTTGTTAAGAAAAATTTTGAAAGCTTGTTAAATTCTGCGTCGAATGACTCCTAATAGAGATATTTTTTGAACTTTTAAAGAGAATATACAACGTGAGAATGTCAACCTCTCGAACTGTTTTCAAAAAATTCAATTCAACCTAGGAAAGTTATAGCAAAAATCTGAAATTTATACCACACAGGCTTCGCTCGCAAGTTTGAGCGCACCTATGGCGCGCACCTGTTGGATCTCGCGCTCAATAATATATCTATCTGGCATTACGTGCTCGGTCATTGTACATCCCCCACATTATTGCATAGGACTTTTAAAATTAAAAGTCAAACCATCGACAACTAAAATTTAGTGATTGTGAATTCTCTTTCGTTAAAGCTCCTTTGGCTTTAACGAACATATTCTTTTAACGAACACATTCATTCACGTGTCTCGTGAGAAAAAAGGTTGAAAGCAAATTTTATGACCTCATCTAAAAACGATTTTTTTTATCAAACATTTTACTGTACCTTGCCTTTTTTCCAAAAATTTAATTTGTTTATTTGTAATGTCATTTTTCACGAATAAAACAAAAACTACGCTTCTTATAAAAATATTAACAAAAAATCCAAACTGAACTTCGAGAATGCTGCCTGACAGATCAGTCCTAGCGATACATTAGCTAACAGCGTGGGCAGACACAAATATCGATTGACCTCATTTTGCAATTAGACATTATTAAACAATAAGCGATTGTTAACTTTGTTATGATTTCCTAGGTATCGCTAGAGTATTTTGAATATGTCCTGCAAATATGAACTAATTTCAGTAACATTGGGCGAGTTAGAACGATTCAAGTTTTAAAACTTAATTAACTCAAGGAGACATATTTTTCAATATTTTGTTTTTATTATTAAAAATAAACGTTTGGCAAAAAATATTCCGACAGGAAAAAGTTTCATTTCCTTATTCTCTACATTTCTACATTTTTTTAAAATTGATTTTTCGATTTTGAACATTTTATTTTTTTGAGACGATCGGACAGTACTTTTACACGTTTTCGAGCGTCGGGCTGGTTAATGAATCCGGCGCGGCTCAATTGATATTCAGAAGCGGTTTTTGAACCGATTTGAAGATTAAAAAAAATTAAACCAGTAAAATTTTGCATAAATCGGTCACGGCCGATTGAAAAAAATTGTTTTTATTTAATAACAAAAATGAGAAAAAATTTTTTCTAGAAGTGTACTGGTTTTCGAAGAATGTTTGGATATAATCAAAAATACCTAGAATCAGTGAAGCAGCTATCCAAAAAAGTTGTCTGATAGCTTAGAAAGTGTTAAAAAATTTATTGAATTTGTTATAAACAAATAGTGAGTGAAAATAGATTCATGGGAATTGGCAGGGATTGGTGAATTGATTTGCACTAAATTTGAACAATTCATGGACAACAACCGTTTTTGAATTGAATTCATGAAATATAATAAATAAATTGTTATTTAATAAGCAAATTCTATAAACAATTATTCATAGCAGGTAGTTATGTTAATATAAATCAAGTTTTTTCTATTGAATCGGCCAAAAATTATACGAAAATATCACAAAATTATTAGATTTATTCATCCAATAACAGCTGATGATTGTTTAAGCATATTTAATTAACAAATTAACTGCCTGGCTATTTGTAAAGGTGGAAACATGGGTTTTTTTAACGTAATTAAGTATAAATAACTAATTTCTAAACTTTTAGCGAGCTTATGTGACAATTAACAATTTTTATTGTTAACAACAATTGTTCAAACAAATTTTTGTCATCTTAGGCATTTCTTAAGAAAAAAAATGCGTTTCTTCAGGGTATTAACAGACTGTTATTTAGTAATGGTTCTGTGCTATCAGTCGATAATAATTGATAATTGTTTAAACAAAATTAATTAACAAATGCATTTTTCGGCTATTTTTAACGGTAAAAACTTGGTTTTTTCATCGTAACCAACAGTTAAAAACTAATTTTTAAACTTTTTTTTGAAACCTCCATAAAGATCTACTGTTGTTATTGTCATTCATAATTTTATAGACAATTTTTTGTCCTTTCACATGTGTGCTCAATGTGTGTATAACGTGTCTGTCCAGCAGTACGAAATCTAATCATTTGTTTAATAAATCATCGTTTGTTATAAAATGATAGCAAGGAGTTATGTCTACGTAATTGTCTATATATTTCACAAGAAAAATGAATGTTTTTGTTTACAAATGTTTGGGAGGACAAAAACTTGTCTATAAAATTATTAATGACCATAACAACAGTAGATCGTTTTCGAGTTTTATAAACAAAAGTTTAAAAATTAGTAGCTAACAGTTGGTTACGTTGAAGAAACCAAGTTTTTACCTATAAAAATAGCCAGACAATGCATTTGTTCATTACATTTGTTTAAACAATCATCAGTTGTTATTGGATGATTAAATATGATAACTTTGTGACATTTTCGTATAATTTTTGCCGATTCGATGAAAAAAACTTGATTTATTTCAACATAACTGCCTGCTATGGATAATTGTTCATAAAATTTGCCTATTAAATAACAATTTATTTATTATATTTCATAAATTCAATCAAAATCGGGCTTTGTCCATGAATTGTTCAAATTTAGTGCAAATCAATTCACGAATCCCTGTCCATCCCCATGAATCCATTTTCACTCACTTATTTGTTTATAACAAATTCAATCAATATTTCAACAATTTTAAAGCTATCAGACTTTTCTGGATAGTTGTTTCATTGATTCGAGGTATTTTGGATTGAATCCAAGTATTTTTCAAAAACCGGTAATCATCTGAAAAAAAATTTCCATTTTATTCAAAAGCGACCCTGACCGATTTATGTGGAATTTTATTATAGCTTTAATTAAAAAAAATCTGCCCGCTTCGCGGGCACATTCTCATGGCGCGCTTCGCTCGCAAGTTTGAGCGCGCCTAGGGCGCGCGACTGTTGGATCTCGCGCTTCGCGCTCGATCATATATTTATCTCGCGCTTCGCGCTCGATTATGTATTCACCTCGCGCTACGCGCTCGGGCGTATTTGCATCGCGCTTTACGCTAGGCTCCTCTAGATTTTTGAACTTCGTGTTCGACTTCGATGAGAAGAAAAAGTTTGTTTACAAATATTATAAAATTATCAAAACCTCTACATATTAAGTGATTGTTAAATTTGCTTTTATTTTAGACTGAAAAGGAACTTTATTTACTCAAGGTTCTATCGACCTTAAGGAACACATTCTCATCCAGACACTCGCGCTTCGCACTCGATATTTGATTTGAACATCATTTGAACCGTATGATAGAAACAAAAAAGTTTGAGCGCACTTACGGCGTGCGATTTGGTAAATACACTGAGCGCGCACTTTGTGCTTCGTGTTATATGTTCTTCATATAAAAATTACTAAATTTCTATTTGATTTTAAATGAAAAGTAATGATATAATTCAGGCGACAAATTTTATTAGTAAACATTTTATTTTAGCTTGTGCCGTTTATCAAAAAAGTTAATTTTTTCATTTTGAATATATTCTTACCACAAAAATTGATTACGGGTGTGTAAGTCTTTTTTGAATGCACAATTTTTGTTCATTTATATGTTTTCGTACCTTGAATTGTTTTTTCAAAAATTTGATTTTTTTTACTGTCAATGTTATTTTCACGAATAAAACAAAAACCACGCATCCTATCGAAACATGAGTCACAATAAATTTGTACCTCTTCCTTGGATAAACAAATCTTGTTTCGGTCATTTTTTCGTAGCTGGTAATATTCGTCTGAAAATTTGATTTTTCTATTTTCAATGCTGTTTTTTACGAATAAAGCAAAAACTACGCGTCATATCAAGAAGTGAATGATAAGAAATTTGTAGATCTTTTTTAGGTGCACAATTTTGGTGAGATGACCTTTTCTGGTATCTTGCATAGTTTTACAGCAAAATGGCTTTTTTGATTTTTGATTAATTTTTTGTGCGATCAAAATTTGAATTTTTTATTTTTCGAAAAATTCAAAAAGTTGTCATGAAAATATTATAGGGTGTTCAGGAATCAACGTCTTTCTCCTCTTGACTTTTTTTCATATCGTGCGTTTTTCGGCTTAAAATGATCATTTTCGTTTGTTTTTTGGAATTTTGAAAATGCTATAACTCCAGTAATTTTTTTTTTATCACGAAAAGTCATAAGAATATTTTGTTCGTCATTTTGCGTACTACTAATAACCGTACATAGAATTTTCAAATCTTCCAAAAAAGTGGTCTCAAAAATTTTCAAAATGTGCTCACTTTTTGGATTTTCATCCAAAATAGCTGGTTAACGAACTCGTTCTCTATTTTTCGGCCATAAAAAAGTGTGCCAAAGCTCAATCAAATCTGACCATTTTTTCGAAAGTTATCGTGGCTACAGACAGACAGACAGACAGACAGACAGACAGACAGACAGACAGACAAACAGACTACAGACTACAGACAGACACCTTCGTAAAAATCGTTTTTTCTGACTCAGGAGGTCTCAAAACGTGGAGATTTGATGAAAACCGACTATGTCAAATTTTACATAAAACCAATACCTTCTCATTAGAATGAGAATGTAAAAAACAACTTCAAATTAGTTAACAAGCCATTTCTAAGTAACAATTTGTTCAGAGACTTATTTTGCCCCCACTGTGCGGCCGACAGCTGTAATCACCGACTGAAACTTAACATTTGAGACTTGTACATTTTTTGTCGTATCGCGAGAATCCGTGAAGTTTTCTTGAGTGTTTTTTTCGGCTTAAATTAAAGGTAAGACGTCAAAGATTGTGTGGTATGAATGACAGATTTTTGCTACATCTTTCCTAGGTCATGCCACAAGTTGAAGTCGAGGTGCAAAATTCGAGAAATTCTTGTACTTTTTTAAAACTTCTCACTTGGCATATTCTCTTCGAAAGTTCAAAAGTTCAAAATCTCTGTTACAGGTCATTTAACGTGAAATGTCATATGGGGCCATCCATATCCACTTGGACACACATGAAAAATTTAGAATATTTTCACGATTTTTGGTTTGGACTTCAAACCTTGCTGAAGCTCACGTTCTCAAGTAGATCCGAATTTTCATCCAATTCGTCGCTCCTTTTGGCATCCTTGCTTTTAAAGACCAATGATATCTATATTTTCATAAAATATGTCCACGTGGACATATGTTCACGTGGTATATGGATGGCCCCTATGCGCTATCCAATGGTTATTTTAAAAAAGCTTGTCGTTCATATTTTGAACAATCAGCAGTTATTTCTAATAGTACTCACGCTGGTCGTACCGACAATTTCCGACTGTAGTGTATTTATTCAGAATTTATGAATAATTATGAATAAATATTCTGAAAGAAGTCGAAAAAAAAAGGTTTTCCTTATAAATTTAAATTTTGTGTTTCTCAGTCATTAAATTAGGTATATTTTTCATCCCGAAGAGCTTTTTATGATGAAATTGAAGCGTTAAAATTTTAACAATCTGAAAACACTGTAAAGATTAGCACTGCATCAATATAAGAGGTTACAATTGTTACAACTCTTAGAGGTGTAGCATTTGTTGGGGATCTTTCTTGTGCATATTTTTGTAGGAATTACCAACCAATTACATGATCGGAGGTTGGAGCAAAATTTTAACACACAGAAAAAGCTTGGCTTACTTTTGCTCATGAGTCTGATTTTTTTCTGGTCTTACTTCAGTCGTTACCGTTGGAGCTTCATGTAATATTCTTCTGCTTAACAAATCAATTTGAGACCTTTTTTACTAAGAAATTCTGCGTCTCAATTTTGGGTCAATATTCCACTCAAAATGAGGCCAGCTTCTTCTGTGCATAAAAGTTCTGCCCTACCGTCGCCGTCGTTTCTTGGTTATTTTTTATCTTTTAATAGGATGTGCAGGTGGCCCCTTCATCAGTATGCCTGTTCATGGGAAAGCGATGTATTTTTAAATGTGCTGAGACATGTGTCCCACATACACTGAGATTATAAATTAAAAACTTGAGCTTTGTCTGGCAGTGCTTATAATAGCTGGTTAGAAATGTTTCTGTGAAATGGTTGTGGCCCTGAGTCTATTTTTTGTTCGAAATTTGCAATGGGTAGTTAGTAGGTACTCTAGTACACGATGTAAATTGAGCGATTCCTTGAGCAGTTTCTTGTCTGTCGCCAATAGACAAATATGGGTGGATTCGCCTGTAGATAAGACGGGTCCGAACGGACCCAATGCAAAGCGACTTCATCAGTGAGAAGTAAACCGGCATATACGCAGCCGCTGTTGAATAATGCGACCACTTTCCATTTCGTATGTATTTTCCTTTATTGCGCGCGGGCATATGTGTCTTTTGATATTGTTATTAAAATAGCATCTCCTTGAACAGAAGGATACATCTCCTTAGCCAGAATGCGCAAACATAAATAGAACTGAGATTATTATTTTGATAGGGAGGTATAGAGAAGGAAGATTTTCGAATCAGCCATTGGTAGACGTAAGTTGGTAGGTATGCAAATCTTGAAAACAATTGAAAAACCGTTTTTAATTAAAGGGAAATGTAATTTGTTACTCATTCAGAAAAAAAGTGCTTCTTAATACATTCCACTTCAGACTTTTAATCTTCAAAGCTTCAAACACGAAAAAATTATTTTAACGAGCTTCTTATAGAATTAATTATTTTTAAAAGTTTCTTACTCTTGCTCTCTTACGACCGGTTGAATCATTAGGCTTTGGCTAGCATCACGAGTGACATCGAAGAGATCTTCTATCTCTTTTTATTACTTTATATTCTCAGCGCCACAAAAACGTGGAATACGTGAGTTTTTTTTAACTTGTCTTTTAAATCCCCGAGGTCTTTTTTTATACAGGACGTGATCTGCTCTGATTCTCTCGTTTAACAAGAGATTGCATGCTCTCGTGTATTACTACAAGTTTTTTGTGTACAAATAATAATCAGTTTAGGACAATTGCTCACTCATCCCTCACCGAGAGCTTGGCTATTTATTTTTATGACCCTTGTATGGCGTCGAAGTTAAGTGATTTTAAATTAACCTCCATGATTTTTATGACTGGAAAGGTGGAACGAAAAAATATATGAGAAAATAAGTCGGATAATGAAAGTTTAAAGTGACTGATTTAGTACTTCGTTTATGGTTCTAAATATATAATAGATTTTGTATCCTAGAAAGAGACAAACAGTTTTATTATAACTAGGATGTAGTTTTATTTAATATTTTATGTTTTAAACTGCATATTCTGGAATCTTTTATGACATTCTACAATCTTTCGTAAAATTTTTTTATTTTTCCAAGACTTTCATTTTAAAATTACCTAAAATCTTCTAGAAGTTTCTGAGCATTTTTAAAAGCTTTAAAATATTTTGGAAGATTCCCGGATCTTCTCGAACATTCGTGGATATTCCACGATAATTGAAAGTGCTTTACGTAACATTCATTCATTTAAGAGAAAACATCTTTCATAGTAGTATATTCTTACAGGTTGCGTTTTTTAATCATATCAATTTTCATATATTTTAAAATCTAGTATTTTTGAATATTCTGGAATGTTCCAAAATCTGTTGGAGTACTGCCGAATCTTTCTGATTGTGCTGGACTATTCCAAAAACTTATAAGAGATTCAAGAGTTTTTGAGAAAATTTGAGAATAATTTTATATAAAGTTTTCAAATATATTTAATATGAATAATTAATTTTGAAATTTTCTAAAATCATCCAGAATTTTCTGAAACATGAAGTTCACCGCGATTTCAAGAATTTGGTGTAGGTACAACTTTGGAATATTCTAGACTAGGGTGGTCCAAAAAAAGCAAAGTTAAAGAAATGGGACCTCTTAAAATCACTTCCCATAGTGTGATGTATGCATTTGATTTATGATTATGAGCCTCTATTCCCTTCCAGCTTACCCCAAAAACCACCCTCTAAACGAGGATCAGGTATTTTGCGATATGTTGATCATAAATATTACTTTTGTGTAGTTTTTTTACAGGTCATTTTTGATGATCAAACTAAAAGCTCAATCTATGTTTTAAGTAATTATTGATTAAATAAATAATTAGTTTTTCACATTTTATCGCAAATGATCGGTACCCTTACAACGAGATAATAATTATCTTATATAAAAAGTCAATACGGTCGATTAACTTTGTTGTTGATTTTAAAAATAATTTTTTATTGTTTAAATGTAATTTTTGACTAGAATAAGGAAAAAATGTAGTTTTTCTTGCAATTTAAAAAAAATACCATAGAATTCTGGTATTTTTATCACATACTCATAATTGCTCGAATCATTTCCATTTTTTTAAACATTTTTTTTTTTTCGTCCAAAATTAACAAATGTACACCTTTTTCTGAGTAACATGAACTTATTGGTTTAAATCAAAGATGGACACCATCGGTCCAAGTTATTTTCAAATGCTTACATCATTTTTTCATTGTTGAAATTAACTTTTGATTGGAATAATGCAGAAAAGTATAGTTTTTTTTGCAAATTTTTCAACAAATTTCATTGAATGTTTTTATCATTATCCTATGAATTACTTACCCATCATTTTTTAGACAATTTTCATTTGTTTCAACATTTTTGTTCATCTTTATATAAAAAATCAACATGAACGATTAACTAATTAGGCGCATTTTGAACTTGATCTTCGAAAAACCGCTTTTCAAGAAAAATGCATTTGAACTTGACGAGTGCCATGAGCGCAAGCTTATAGTTTTTCTTCGAACATGAAATATATCCACTTCCTGCTGCTTTTGAGACACGAGTATAGTGCCAATAGATTTAGTATAGGTCCTAGTATCATCTCCACTCAATCTCGAAAATAATAATTTTGACGTGGACTTAGAAAAACGTGAATATCTCCCAAACTAGAATGGGCCACAAGGGCCCTTTTCGTGCGGACGCCTACATATAACAGGAACTATTAAAATTTGTTGCAAAATTCGCAAAAAACTATACTTTTCTGCATCATTCCAGTCAAAAGTTACATTTGGACAATTCTAGAATCTTTAGACTTTCTAGAATTCTCTGGAAAATGCGAGAATTATTTCGAATGATTTCTGCGTTTTGAAAGAAATACATTTTGTCACATGCTAGAATCTTTTAGAACTTTCAAGAATGTTCTGGAATATTTTATAGAATTTCCGAATGCCCCAGCTAACATTCTGAGAATGATTTGGAATACTCCAGGATATTCTAGAGATCTGTAGAACATTTAAGAATTTTTAAAACGATTTCAAACGAGTTTACAACGATTTCCAGTTTAAGAGTCTGGAACATGCCAACCACCGGCAAGGCACATTGCGCCAAGTGACATTTGCGGCGAGTCACATTCGTAGTAAAAAATCATGGTGTGAACTACATTATTGGTGTGAATAATCACAGGGTTTTTACCAATTTTTTGTGAGTACAAATTTTTCCAAATAAGAGATGCCGCCAATTTGACTTACCGCAAACTTGACACACCACATTTTTTCTTTTTTTTTATGTGGCCTTTAAATTTTTTTGAATGAGAGATGCCGCAAATGTGACTCGTCGCCAATCTGACTTACCGCAATGTGACTTAATCAGGGTTTCATGATTTAACCCTGAATTTATTAGGTAAATTTATGAATATAATTTTTTTAAATCTTCCAGAATATAATTTTCGTGAAAACCACTGCAAAATGCAATAAATTTGATTTACTCAATTCAAATTTAACGAATACTATACAAATTAAGGTTGTTAGAGGTGAAATAAAAATCCCACCTTTTTACATTCTCATCTATTTAGATGGAATGTCTTAGATTCATGCGATTTTGGACCTATCCAGTTATCGTCAATTCTCGACGTTTTGAGACCCCCTGAGTCAGAAAAAATGGTTTTTACGAACATGTCTGTCTGTCTGTCTGTCTGTCTGTAGTCTGACGACGCGATAACTTTCGAAGGAATTTTTTAATTCAAATTTCCTTCTGCACCCAGGTTTGTGGGCCGAAAATACAGGTCAAGTTCGTTAACCAGCCTTCTACTACCAATATCTATGGTTTTAGCCATGGAAAATCGAACTGAAAAACTCAATAATTCAAATTTCCCGCGAAACTACGCAAGATACAGTAAAAAGACAAGAGACCAAAATTATTTGTATTAAAAAATTCTACAAAATTGCCCCAACTATTTTTCAATAAAATTATTAGTTTTTGTTTTAAACGTAGAAAATGCCATCAGAAAATCGAAAATTCAAATTTACAGCTAAACAGTGCAAAAGACGATGAAATGGGCAACAGAAAAATTGCTCGTCTTGAATAAACCTACAAAATTGCTCTTCTCCATTTTTTTATTTTTAAATTCTTTGATTAAAACTGATAAATGTATTATTGCCGCTAGGCATTTTGCATTCGAAAATAAAAGTTTTTAAGTTTAATCATGTGCATTTGCAACATTTATCTTGCTGAGCATTCTTTTATTTCATGAGTAATCCCACTAATCATCCATATAAGAGAAATCATAATATTTCAATCTATAACGAGCAAGCGCCAACAACTCCCTGTCTTACTCTATTGCAGATTACATTATGATTAAACGGCGTAATCAGGAGGTTGGTTTAAAGTAATTCCGTGCTTGTTTTCTCGAGAGCAATTTCTCAAAGGCAAAACTTCTAGTCGTGTGCGTGATCCTGAAAACTCGATTAATGAAATTTCCAGAAGAAAATCGACGAGGGGTCCGAGCGATTTTAATCAAAGAGACCTCAGGATCCCACGTCGAACAACCGCATTCACTTTTTGTTTCTCTTCTTCTGACATCGTAAGTATAGGTACAACGTCGCGCCACGAAGTAGCATAGCGTCGCGAGATGAACTTAGACAAGACCGAGTAGTGCATATTTCACGGTGGTCGCGCTAGTACAGTACAGAACACAGGAGAAAGAAGTTGAAGAATAAGAGAAGAAAGAAGAAAGAGGAAAAAGATGGGGTAAAGATGGCCAAAGAAGTGCAGCACTTCAGATTCTGAGAGCAGAACGGCAGGAGAGGATACACTAACAAGAAAGATGAGGAGAAATGAACGTACATATTCTCAAGAAACAGAAGAACTACGGTTCCAAAGGATACGCGTATCAACTGAATTTCTAGGTTCCTCGCCATTTATGTCTGGTTTCGCTTTAAGAATATTACTCTGTAAAAAGTTGTGTTCTTTTTCTTTTTAATTTTTGTTTCTTCAGAGGTAGATACTAATTTGTTGGATGAGGCAGCTTCTTCTGGATATATAGTTGCAATTTTGTCACAAGAACAACCGCGGGATTTCACTGGGAGCGGGCGCCATTCTACAAAATTGCACCCGATCCCAGCAAAACCACGGTGACGTTTCAGCTGTAACCACGCCGGACGACCGTGAAATAGGTGGTTATAGTTTGCGATGGACTCAATACGACGATTCGGCAAAAGTCTCGTTCACCCTGAGAACAGGGAGCGACCCAAGGACGACCGCCTTCTGCATTCTCCCTGCAAGTTTCTTAACATTTCGTTGACACGCAGGGATGCCTTTCAGGCTATTAACCAGTGAAAGCTTGGCACCCCCAAGAGCACCGATTTTCAGGAGGACTAGCTTAACAAAATATTCGGGTATATTTGCCGCAACTCCCTTATAAGGTCTTTATACCTCTCTTTCTTTCAATTTTCCTTGGCTGTGATATTCTTGTCGGCTGGTGCCGAAAATTTGATAACGAACATAGTTCGTTTCTCGAAGTCAAGGAGAACTATCTCAGGCCTCGACTGCGCGATAGAAACTATAGCCGAGAATATGACGTTCTAGTATATGCGGCATTTCTCATTTTCGACAATTGACTCTATTTCCCTAGAAGCATTTGGCGGAGCGGTGTCAGGGCTAATACCGTGGGAGTGACAGAGCTGGTAATAAAGATAGCATTAAATAAAAAAAATCTACCCGCTGCGCGGGCCCATTCTGATCGGGCGCGTCTCACTTCGCTCGCAATTTTGAGCGGGTCTAGGGCGCGCACCTGTTGGATCTCGCGCTTCGCGCTCGATAATGTATTTACCTCGCGCTACGCGCTCGGTCATTGTACAGCCCCCACATTTTTGCATAGGACTTTTACAATTAATGGTCAAACCATCGAACATTAAAGATTTTATTGTACCTTGTGTCTTTTTGTCCAAAAATTTAATTTGTTTATTTGTAATGTAATTTTTCACGATTAAAACAAAAACTAAGCGTCTTATAAAAAAATAAATAATAAAAAATTTGTAGCTCTTTATTTGGTAAACAACTTTCGTTTATTAATTTTTGTCGTAGCTTGTGTCGTTTGTCCGAAAATTTTAATTTTTTAATTTTTACTGTTGTTTTTTTACGAATAAACCAAAAACTACCCGTCAAATCAAAAAGTAATTAATAACGAATTTGTAGATCTTTTTTGGGTGCAGAATTGTTTCTTACTTATTTTTTTCGCATCTTGCATAGTTTGACCGAAAAATGGAATTTTTCATTATGTTTCGTGGGGTCTAAATTTGAATTTTCGATTTTTCAAGAAAATCCAAAAAGTTGTTATGATAATCTTGTAGGGCTTTCAAAAAGCAACTTTTTTCTTATCTTCATTGGCTTCAAATATTCATTTTCGTTTTTTTTTTATATTTTGAAAATGCTATAACTCTGATAATTTTATTTTTATCAAAAAAAGTTGTTAAGATAAACTGTTCAAATTTTCGAGTACTGCGAATGGCCGTACACAGAACTTTCAAACCTTAAAATTGAATGGTCTCAAAAATTTTGAAAATGCTCAAACTTTTTGAATTTTTATCTAAAATAGCTGGCTAACGAACTCGTCCTTTCTTTTTATGCCTCAAAAACGTGTGCCAAAGCACAATTCAATCTACTTAGTCTTTCGAAGGGTTATTGTGCCTATAGGATACAGACATACATACATACAGACAGACAGATATCTTCTTAAAAATCTTTTTTTCTGACTCAGGGGGTCTTAACACGTGGAGATTTGATGAAAACCAACCGAATCAAATTTTACATAAAACCAATACCTTCTCATTAGGATGAGAATGTAAAACATAAAAATAAAAAATAAAAAAATAAAAAATATATATATATATATATATATATCACAATCCAGAAGAAGCTACCTCATCCACAGGTAAAATTTGTCAAGTGTCCCTAAATTAGTGAAGTGTGCCTACAATTTTGTTGTCGCCTATCTTATTAAAACTCCACCAAATTGTAGTGCTAGTGGACCTCTTCAGATTCTGTAAAGGGGTTGCACGTAGTATAACGGGTAGTCAAGATACAGGGGACCGAATTTTCGACGATTCACCCCGACTGCTAACTTTTAATTGTACATAACTCCTGACACAGTTATGTGATTTTATTTTTTAATGGGGGATTTAGAAAGGTCTTATAACGGAATTTACAATAAAAATAATCATTTTCCAATACAAAAATTATTTACCGTGATTTTTCATTTTGAAAAACACTTTTGAATTTTGTTCAATATTTCGCATTTTTTCAAGTAAGCTAGAAAAAACCTTGGATTTTTTTCTTGAAAAAAAATCTCAAAACTAAAATGAGATGGAAAGTATTGGTTGAGTTGTAGAAGGTTATAAGAGCGCGGCAGCGCTATTACACTGAAAAAAAAAGTTTTTGAATCAAAAAAAATTTCTTTGATTCAAAGAAATGGTCGTACTGAATATGTCCAATCATGTATTTCTTCAATTCAAAGAAATCGTTTAATTGTATGAAAAATAAGAAATTATTGAAGCAAATAAATAATTGCTTCAGCCTCTGAAATATTATTTGAGCGAATGGACGATGTCTTTAACTGAATGAAATTAGAGATTTGGATTTAAAAATCAGTCAGTTGATATGATCGAATACAATTTCAATTCTAAGAAATATTTCCTTAATTGAAAGTATTGTCGATCGGATAAAATAAACGTTTTTTTAATTGACAGATTTGATTTTTTGTTTCAATGAAGCGTACTGTAATTCAAAAATACGACCTATTGATCGGATGGAAATATTTCTTTAAATCAAAGAAATATGAATCAAAGACAAAAATATTAATTTTAAACCAAATAAATGACTCATTGTTCCAAATGAATGTGCCATGAATGGGAATGAATATTTCTTTGAGATGAGAATATGTGAATTGATGGAAAGAAACATATTTTGAAGTCAAGCAAATATTTTATAGGCTCACAAAACTATTTTTTCGCATCAAATTTTTAAGTATTTGAAGCAAAATAATATCCCATTGATTCAAACAAATATTTCTTTGGCCTAAACCATGCGCGAGTGCAATAAAGTAGTTCGTACTTCAACTGTAGTACATATTTTCCTAAATAAACAAATGGATTCTTTCAACCTAAATTATAATTAACATTGTTATTATTATACATATTTAATTTAAACAACGCATCACGAATATATTTTACAATCTTGATGAACCTGAAACAGAAAAATTCGATGAAAAATCCACCTCCAGCAGGAATCGAACTTGGGTCCGTCGAGTGTCAAATCCACAACGATGACCACTACGCTGTCGCAACATGGAAATTATAAGGCGGAAAGCCGTATTTAGCTCTCGCCATAAATGCCAAAGAAATATTTCTTCAAATCAAAAACATGGATATTGAATTTAACAACAGATTTCTTTGATCTAAAGAAGTATTCAATTGAAACAAATTATGCCAAATTATTGAATGTTTGATTTGAAAAAATAATTACTTCGTTGGAAAAAATGTTTATTTGTTATGAATAATTTAATTCTAGTAAGCAAATCAAACATTTCCTTCAAATGAAGAAATAAATATGTATGCTAACACCCCAGGCGGAAATATTATATATAGTTTATATATAGTGTGAAGTTTTATGTATAATATTCATTTGTTTTATACATTTTTTATATAAAACAAATGAATATTATATATAATACTTCACACTATATATAAACTATATATAATATTTCCGTCTGGGACAATACCTTGTTCATCTAAATAAATGCTTCATTGGTATAAATGCATGAACTCTTTGTAACAAATAAATATATTTTTAATTTAATTAATATTATTTTGAATTAAATCATTATTGCTTTGATTTGAATAAACTTAAGGACTTGATTCAAATATGCACAATTAATTGATTCAAATGCGTCCGAATCAATTCAAAGAATCGAACTCATTGAATCAAATAAATATTTCTTTGCGATGATTATGTCGACTTCTGGCATGAAATAAATATTTTGTTCAGTTTAGTGAATATACCTTTATATTAAAAGAATATTTTTTAAATTCAAATAATACTTGCATTGTGTTGATTACAATAATTGTTAGAATGCAATAAATATTTATTTAATTGAATGAATATTCATTTATCTTGAATAAGTATTTCTTCAATTTAAGTCATTATTTCGTTGCAACAATTATATCAACTTATAGTGTTAAATAATTTTTTTTTTTCAATTGAACGAATATCGATTTATCGTGAAAGAATATTTTTTAAATTTAGATAACTGTTTTATTATTATGGTTTTGACAGTTCTTAGCATGAAATAAATATTTCTTCAATCGAATGAAAATTCATTTATCTTGAGTGAATATTTTCTTGACTAAAAAAAATGAACTAATTGCTCCAATGATGTATGAATTATTCGATTCTAAAACATATTTATCCATTTCAAGGAATCGATTTCATTGGACTAAAGAAGGAGTTCTTTAGGCGCCTAAAACGTATTCAATAAACCTAGATTCCTACCTTCCAGGAAATCATTTCTTTGTCTTGATATTTTTCGTATTTAATGCGAAGAAATATTTACTCATATTAAAGAAATTTCCCACAAAGAAAGCATTTCCTTGAATTAATGCGTGAATCTTTTGCATCTAAACAATATTAACTTAACTGAAGTAAACAATTCCTTGGTCGAAAGAAAAAAAAACAAAGAAACGCATTTCCTTGAATCAAGTAAATTTTTTTTTCAGTGTAGGCGTGCTGTAGTGTGTCAGTGGTTTTAATGCCTGATAATAATGATTTTTCTGTTTACTTGTAACGAACATTTTATTTTATTCTAACTTTATGATTTTTGATCTTCTAGAAACGTTTCTTATTTTATTATTAACTAGCAATATTATGCGCGCGCTACAACGCGCGGGAAACATTGCATTGCCAATTAACAATAAACAAATATGAAACAAGAGTACTATGATTCCAATTTCAAAATTTGTGCAGTTTAAACACTTAAAAAAATAACTTGAGAGGCATGATTTTATTTTTCAATTAAATTTTGTATATTTTTTACAGATTAACGTAGAAAGGGTCTTGGAAAATAAGAAATCTACCTCAAAAATATTCAGTTAAAAAAAATGCAAAGAATTCAGAGGAATTCAGAACAATTAAAGGAATTCAAGAAATTCTATGAATTCAGGGAATTCAAAGAATTTAGGAGGTTTGCAGAAATTCAGGGTATTTAGAAAATTCCTGTAATTTAAGGAATTTAGAATATTTAGGGAATTCAGAAAACCCCGAATATACTAGGCTATAAGAGAATTCAGAGAGTACAAGGAGTTCAGAATATTCAAGGAATTCTAAAAATAAAACTCTTAATTTAAAAAAAAAGAAATGAATTTTTTTATTTTATTCGAGAAAGCAGAGCATTTATTATTTTAAAAGCTATAAATTTGATATTGTACAACTTTGAGCAATTCAACTAAACAAAATTTCAATTTTAAATGCTTCCAGTTTGAAAATGGTCCGCTTTTAAGTTGTAAAATGGTTTAATTTTTAGAAATTTAACATCGTTTAATATAAGGTAAATAGAGAGAACTTCCAGTATAAGAGAAAGACGCTAGTTTTTTCTCAAAACAAATTTTTGTCTCACTTCGCATCGTTGAAGCGATCATCTCGTGTCATACGTGATTGATCGATAATTTCATTTTATAATAATAAGAATTAATTTAAATACATCATGTGAAGTTAAATTATAGGTATTCGATAAAAAGTATTTCATTTTGACAATTTGTAATTTAATTATCTGATATTAAAAAAAATTGCTTCTATTGAGAACGGCTCTGTATTTTTGCCAAACTAAGATTTTAATTTAGTATTATATCAGATTGGCATCAAAATGAAATTGAAACAAAAAATAATCATATGTAATAGGCTTATTTATGTCTTAAATTCTATGAACAATTTGATTTAATTCAGATTAACTATTGTAATAGACAAAGTAAAAGTGATTGTCATATTATTTAATAATCTTGATGTGAGCCCTCCTGAAGGTGATCAGCTGCTGCAGGTCTTGTTCCAATTTTTCGAATTTCTCTTTCGCAATCGTTCGATGTCATTTTGATACTGTGACAATAACCTGGCATTTCACACCTAACGAGAAATGGTATGGTTTTTGAGACAAAATGAAATGAATATAAGACAAACTCGCTTGAAAAATTGCTCGTTATATGAACAAAATCCAACGAGATCGACGATCATCGCGTATCGTTATGCACCATTACCTAAGGCAATGTTAAATAATAGTAAAATAATATTACTGATAATTATTAATATAGTTTAATATCGAACTCTACATGAATTATTCAACTAATCATTGGTTTTAATTATTTTTCAACTATCAAATATAATTATCGATATATGTTTTCAATTCAAGATTGTTAAAATATAAACTTTTTCAGTTTAAAATAATTTTGAGGTTGAAAGTTACGAACTGAAAGCTGATCAACATGATTAAAAAAATGTTAATTTACAGTACCAAAGGATGTAAAGAGGGCAAATTTGTAAAAATATTATAATGTTTGAAATCATTCTGACTTTTTTTATATAATAAACTAACAAGGTTAAAGACTCC